>BQNB010165102.1:0-14258 GCA_026074375.1 Tanacetum coccineum | reverse complement strand
TTTTTAGCTTACGCGATTTAACATAACGATTACGATTTAAAGCAAACGCGTACAATACTAAAAATACTTAGTGAATTTATTGACGACGTCAATGACCCTAAAACACGGGGTGTTATATACTATGAAGTCGTGTTCAGTATCAACACCAACTAATTTTGTATAGATACCAACTACCATGTTTGTTACCTGAATCATCCCTGTTAGTTCACGTGACACAGTGGCATTGGCTTATTTTTAACAGAAGTGGTTCTTTTATGAGCAGATATACACTTACAAAGATCAGTTGATATAATTCTTCATTTCAGTAAGTTTGATAGAGTGTAAATGCAGTCTATTACCACTATTTTGTTTGTTATGGTTGAATCTCTGTTCTTTACATGCACTGATAGCTAGTATTCTAGATGATGATATTATTACTTGAAATTTGGGAGTTCTTTTTTTATAAATAAAGCATTAATAATGTAGGCAACCTCTTCTGTCCTTTTGACATGGTATTCTTTTATGAGCAGATATACACTTACAAAGATTAGTTCGCTTTGTGCCTATTGAAGATTAATAATGGATGCACAACAAGGTATATCCCATGTTGAATTTTGTTTCTTATATACAGTAGAAACTCTATAAAATAATACACTTGGGACCACCAAAATTTATTAATTAAAAGAGTTAGTTCGCGGTCACACTAGAAAACAAGCTATATGGGATTTTGAACTTGTTGAAAGGTTTATAGTTACATTTGAGCGTGGACAACCTAGTTGTGCGAAGATGCAAGGAGCTAACTAGTTTCTTGGAACAGTTTCGAAAATGTCACAACATAACTATAATAGTGTAACACAGATTGGAGGAAAGTAACAAAGATAAAAAAGATTATTTATGGAGCATCATTAAGGTAAATTTTCATCTATATTATAGGATATATATATATATATATATAAATATATATATATATATATATATATGATATATATATATATCTATACAAAGATATTACATAATTTATAAATATACATGATATATTACATCACTGATATGGCATGGCTAAAATCTTAAATTGTGTAAGAGAAATTAGAATTGCTCAAGTTGAAACGAAGAAATCAGATTGTGTGTCATGACAGACATAGGCAGAAAAGTGAAGAGACAGGAAATTATGAGGCTAGTAAAAGCGTTTATATAATTTATACAATTTAACCTTGACGAAATTAAGAAAGCTCAAACACTGATACATAGAGGTTGAGAAAGAGGAGTATAAATAAGGCTAGAGACTCTTGTATTTATAAAGATGATCAGGTATGTCACTATACGTGCTATGTGGGCAAGACACTAACAGTGAATTATTTAGTAGCAGATAGTTATAGAGCCAATAGGCGTTAGGTTGATAAGTGAGTGAGATCTGGTTCACCATCAAGTTAGATTAGTTAGTATAGTTTATAACATCTCAGTTTTTGAGATAATAAGAAGGTTGATATGATTTAGGTGAATAGTTACTTGGACAATGAAAAATTAGTTTTTGATAAATTAAATGTGGAGATTTGAGTCTAAAAATAGTTAAGACTTGCTGCTATAAAAGAAACAAAGAAATTGAATGGTCAAACTTAAGTTTTGGCATCAGCTAAGGCTATTCGTTCAATCTTATCGGCCAGAAAGAGATACTTTGCAAAATAATGGTTAAAACTTGAAAGATTTGGTGAAAAATTTACGCCCCCTGAAAAGGGTGTAGAAGTTTCATAACACCTTCAGGAGGACGAGATTGATCAAAGAAGATAAGATGAAACAACTTTTTTCTAGTGAGAGACAGTAGAGAGAGGGTGGATGAAAAGGATGTATTATTAGCTTAGAACCAAAAATGATACAAATGATTTCACCAACACCCCTAATGGAGAGCCATAAGGGGTATTTATACTAAAATAAAAGATTAAACTATTCCTAGTTTACATAAGTAACCCTTGCATGACACGCATTGTCTAAGTCTAGTCCAATTCACATGTAAGACGTCAGCTTCACTAAAAAGTGAGGCTAACAATCTCAATCCAAGATGGTGTCACATGTAAATTGGTTACAATGTTCCCTACAAGCAAAAATAAAGGAAAAAGATAAGAATGAAGTCCAGTATTCCTTGAGAATATCTTTGACGATCTACTTGAATACTCTAACTTTATTTCTTCAGCTTGCAGATGAACATGCTGAAATCTTCAGCTCCCTCCCAAACAGACACCCCTGAGACTGATAAGAATTAATACACCGTTCTTGAGGGAGGGATGATATCTCATCATTCCATCTCACTCGGGAAGGTTCCAGTCTTGTTTGAATTTTCACCCAAAGTACTACACTTATCCCTTTTTACGAAGTCAAAACCGTAGCACCAAAATCATTTAAGACCCGGAAATGCACTTTTCTCCCTCCAGGAAAGTGCATATATGAATTGCTACACCAAAGTCAATTAAGTCCCGAGTGTACGCAATTTATCCCTCTAAGTAGTCTAAACGGTAACATCAAAGTCAACTAAGTTCCGGATGTACCCATTTAAATTGTTTCACCAAAGTCAACTAAGTCCCGAGTGAAAGCAATTTATCGCCGCTAATGTAGTCGAATTGGTAACAATTAAAACGGTACATAAAAAAATCAACTAAGTTCCGGATGTACACATTTCTCCCTTTAGGATGATGAATAACTGAGGAATCATCCTACACATGTGTACATCTTTATGCCAACGGAACAAATTACTTTAGGCTTTATATGCCCGTTGATTGCATAGCATACTCTATGAGAAGATGTCGGAAAGTACTCTCTTTACAAATCTCTCTTGATCAACGATCTAAATCTCGTTATTTATTCTGTCGGCTAATACTGATGACCACTGATGGAGACAACCAGATGAAACTAATCTGAGAATGAAGCAAAATCCCACACTTATGACTTAATCTTGTAATATCCGTGTGACGAAGAACGGTGCAGAGGCAAATCTCTAAGTACCACATACCCAAACCCAAGAGTATATGAAAAATACAACACCTCTTGAAAAACTCCTCAACTACGTGAGACACTAAGTACAACAATGTAACTTCTTAAAGTGATAGCTATAACCCGTAAGTACTACAATGTAACTCCTTACATCAGGTATAACTAGATAAATCAAGTCTTCATCACAAACCGTATATGCCTGAACAAGTCATCTTCGTTGTGGAGAAAGAGAAAAATCAAAGATGAGATAAGTACACTCCTCGGGAAATACCACTTCAATCCCAAATAAATAACATCGTACTAAAACCCCGTAGTCATTTAAATTCAATATTATCCTTTAAGAGTGAAGGTGAATTTTGATAAGGATCGTTTTAGTGTAATGTATTGTGTTTGTTGTGTTGTTGTTTGTGATTTTTGATGTGTTTGAAATGTTTAACGGATATCGAGTTTAATCAAAAGAAACATAAGCACGGCTCGTCCAAGTAATAAAACCTGGTCTTTTATACTTTACCCGACAAAATGTTGTTTTAATACCCGACTCAATCCGTTAACACTAGCCTAATAAACAACAAAAAATTGCCTACAATATAAACCATTTAACAGCCCAAACAATTAACCATGCCCAGTCTACAATCGAATCCCAGCCCATCCATTTCATAAACTCAGCCCATGCTTGAACAACTTATACATGACCCAAGTTTAAAATGATAATAGATCCACATCTTTAGATATATATATTACCCATCCCCGTTTTATTAGGGTATAACCTAACCCTAATCTCATTCACAAACGTAGCCAACATTACTTCTCTTTTGATACTTTCAGATAACCCCTTTCAACATCAGCTCCTATTTCTTAACCATAAATCTTTTTTTGGGTAAAGGGTTACCCCGGTAAAGTATATTAAAACCGAAAAAAGTTAAGTACAAATGGAATGTGGCTGAAGTACCACATTAACCTTGATAGGTGTAAAATACACATATCTGTTAACACCAAAAATAACCCTAAATGACTAAAAACATACTTAAAATGGCAAAAATATACTTGTTTTTGTGTTTTGTGTGTGTAGGTACGGATATATCAAAAATCACAAGAAAACAGTCAAAAAACGGGCAATCACGGACACGAGGAACGGAAGAGCACAAAAGAAGCCAAGGACTCAAAGCAAAGCCAAGAAAAGTCAACTTTAAGTCAAAGAAAGTCAACCTTGGGTCAAAAAAAGTCAACTCAACAAAAGGATAAATCCCAAATGTTTCATTTTAGTCCCTCCAAGTTTCAAATGTTACACAAATGGTCCTTGAACCTTAATGGGCCTAATCTTTCCTTAACCCTTTACCCGGATCAAAAGCCCATAACCAAAGCCCAAAATCCCTAGCCCATTTCCCTTTTAATAAACTCCAAGGACCATTTGTGCCATTTCTTAAAATTACACCTTTTATAAACCAAACACAAGGACCAATTTCGCCATTTACCTAAAGTTTAAAACAAATTACCCGTTTTACAGTTATAAAGGGCGCGAAGACATGTTACTGTTCATCGTCTTCCCAAATTCACCACACAGTCAAAACAAGGGGCTTTTGGAAATTAAGGGGTACAAACGACTATTCGAGTGACCTAGTACAAGATGGCAGGGAGAAATATGTCAAATCATGAATCCTCATTGGTCAAGCATCAAGGAATTCCATGTGGGCAAGCAAAGAAGCACAAGGAATGGGTACTTTTGTACTTAATTCACTCAGAGAGAAAGCACAAAAGCATCACAACGGATTGCCTCGCTGGCAATCCGTGTGTGCACAAGCTTGATCCAACGAACCACAATCATGATCTAATCATTGGGAATAATCAAGGGATGATATTGACATGAGCGTCTAACAGAAATCAAGGCCTAGAAGGTTCTCTGCAAGGCTATAAATAGCACTCGGTATCACACACACAAAATATCGAGGTAGTAGTTAGTAGCTTTTAGTTTTAGCTTAATTTTCAATTTTTAGCTTAAATTTCCTTGAAATTAAGATGTTGTTGGGTATAAGATCGAACCATAAAACCTTTTCTTCAGCACTTTTAGTCGAATAGATCATATTTTAATTACATTTTCTCCTTTATAACACACAAACAAAAATCGAAATAAGAAAAGAGAAAGAGAGTTTAGAGAGAGAGAGAAGAGAGAGAGATTTTGAAAAAGAGATAGAAAAGAATTTTAGATATTATGAGAATTAGATATTTTCATATGGAAAATATCTATATATATATCCCTACAACGCGTGGGATATTTAACTAGGACCCGGGCTCGGGTTTTGTTTGGGATTAAACCCGAAACATATACAATATTAGATTATCTATCGAGCCCGATTCCCGATAATATTTTATTACAACGTTAACTAAATAAAGACCGAAGCTCCATCGTAGAGTGACCGAGCTTCCTTGTTCGACTCAATAAATTGAGGCTAACAGTATGTTATCTGGAAACCCTCACGAGACTAAACTCGTACACTTGGGCCACCAAGTTTGCATATGCTAAATGCAACCGTGATTCCTATAGTGAGTTAGGTTTGTATTTCTTATACACTTCATAATTCTTGTAGAACGGTTTTATGCTTTGGTTTGTTTCTGTGATCACAGGGGATAAAGAGCTTGCGGGAAGACGGAGATAATCTAATAGATTTCCGCCTAATTTCAAATCTTGAAGCAATGCTCAGGGAGTTTCTTGTCTTAATTCTACTCTTTTCTTATTATTTTCATTTCCTTAATGTACAATAGGGACATTGTACAAATCAAGTAGGGGGATGGGAGTAGAATTAATACTTGACGTATGTTTTGCCTTCGATTTTCTAGTTTTCTTTGAAAATTATGCCAATTTTAAAATTTTTGACAAATTTTTCTTAAATAACTAGAATTAATCTTTGCCGAATGCACATTACCCTTTATTACTATTTGGTGAGATTTAAGCCTAATATTCCGTTTCCATCATATTACTCAAAAATCCACCAAAATATTGAGTGTGCCGGTAGTATTGTAGACTTTAGAACTTGGCATGTACATCATTTCGAGACCTAATTGATTAGCAGGAATAGATAGTTCAAGAAGGCAACACTTAGGAAATCACCCAAATAGCCTATATGTGTGCGTTTATCGACTTGTTACACTGACTTGTCGACCTCCCGGATAAAGAATGAAACAAAAGGATCAAAGTTGACAATATAGAATTCTACAAAAGATGGAGGATTCTAGAAGAGCTCCTTAAGAAGATAAAGATTAAAGTTAAGAAGATTTACATTCCTAATACAATTAAGATTCCTTTGTAAGTCTTATGGACTATATATATAAAGATATCCCTAGACATTGTTTTTGTGTGCACAAGAAAAGATATAGACGTCTAGAGTATGTGGTTTAGCCTCAAGATCAAAGTGTCTTTGATCATATTACAGTTAGGTAATCGTTCTATATTGATCACATAGAATTGGGGCTTGTATGAATGTAAAACCTTGTTAAATAACATTGTTCTTATTTATATTCCGCTGCTATTAATACTTTGTTATTTTAGTTATGTCTTGCATAACTAAACCTTGCACAAGCTAAGGAAAAGACTTTTCTGGTAGAGTAACACCATTATTTCCAACAATGGTGGTTCAAGCTCAAGAAGAAATGGGTGAAAGTTCAGAAATGCCAACTGATCCCCATCACACACCCATCATTACTCAAACTGCATCATATCAACCTCAAAAGAAACAAAAATCTAGGAGGTCAAAGAGAAAGGACACCGAGCTACCTCAGCCTAGTGATCTTACAAATGTAGCAGATGAGGCTATCAATGAGGAGCCTAGTATGCAACTTAAGGAATTGATAGATTTTTGTACCAAATTGCAACAAAGAGTGCTTGATCTGGAGAACACAAAGACTGCTCAAGCTCAGGAAATTACAAGTTTGAAACTGAGAGTCAAGAGGTTAGAGAAGAAAGGAGGGTTAAGAACTCATAAGCTCAGAAGATTATACAAGGTTGGTATAATTGCAAGAGTAGTTTCCTCTGATGAAGCTAGTTTGGGTAAACAAGAGGATGCATCCAAACAGGGGAGGAAAATTGCTAATATTGATGCAGATGCAGAGATTACATTAGTTGATGAAACTCAGGGGAGGTATGGAGATGAATATATGTTTGGAGTACATGACTTAGATGGTGATGAAGTGGTTTTTGAAAGTAAATTTATTGATAAAGCTGGTGAGAAGAGAAATATTGTTGAGAAATCAGTTGATGTGACTGATGCTGTTACAATTCGAGTTAGTGCTGCTAGAATAACTAATGTTGAACTTATTTTGGCTCAAACACTGGCAGAGTTGAAGAGTGCAAGACCCAAGACAAAAGGGGTTGTTATACAAGAGCCAAGTGAATCAACTCCAACAATATCTTTACAACTACCATCATAGGATAAGAGTTAAGGTTCAAAGGATAAGGGTAAAGCAAAGATGATAGAACCAGAGAAGCCTTTGAAGAAGAAAGATCAGATTAAGTTTGATGAAGAAGAAGCTTTAAGGCTACAAGCAAAGTTTGATGAAGAAGATAGGCTTGCAAAGGAGAAAGCTCAACAAGTAGAAGAAGCCAACATTGCTTGGGATGACATCAAGAATGATAGTGCGGGACTATCAACTAGCTGAAAGGTTGCAGTACAAAGAACAACAGGAGTAGACAATTGAAAAAAAGTCTACTTTGTTTCAACAACTCTTGGAGAAAAGAAGAAAATTCTTTGCAACAAAAAGAGCAGAAGAAAAGAGGAATAGGCCACCTACAAGAGCTCAACAAAGGAGTATTATGTGTACTTACCTGAAGAATATGGCAGGATGGAAGCCCAAAGACTTAAAGAATAAGTTCTTGCCTATATCAAGAATGATTTATGAAGCTATGAAAAGGGTAAACACATTTGTAGACATGGACACAGAATTGGTGAAAGGTAGTGAAATAAGAGTAGAAGGTAGTGAGACAAGAGAAGAAAGCAGTTCAAAGAGAGCAGGAGATGAGCTAGAATAAGAGAAGGCAAAGAAACAGAAGGTGGATGATGATCAGGAAGCAGCTAAGATGAAAGAGCTCATGAAAATTGTTCCTGATGAAGAGGAAGTATCAGTTGATGTTATACCTTTAGTACTAAAGCCTCCAAGCTTTATTGGACTACAAGATCAATAAAGAAGGAAAGATCAGCTAACTTTCAAATTAGAAGAGTGATGGGAAGTTTAAAAGAAGGTACTCAACTTTATTCAGATGCTTAGATGCTTTGACAGGGAGAATTTGGAAACTCTGTGGAAATTAGTTAAAGCTAAGCATGGGTATACAAGGCTAGAAGGGGGCTATGAGAGAGTGCTATGGGGTGATCTAAAGACAATGTTTGAACATCATGTAGAAGATCTAGTGTGGAGGAATCTACAAGGAAACAAAGTATTGGTTTAGAAGCTATTTGATTCATGTGGAGTACATTTTGTGAGGTTCAAATAATCTACATATTTTACGTTGGTAGAAAAGAGATAAGCCTCTTTCAACTGTTACAATCCACGAGATGCTGAATAAGAAGTTACAAGCTGATCATTAGAATGAAATGTGTTATCAGCTTCTTAAGCTCATCACAAAACAACTCAAGAATCAATGAAGTGTTTGGAAGCATCCTCCTGGTGATTAATGAAGCTTTTAATGAAGAAACTTGATGATATTTAGTATATATCTAGTTTAGGCAGGAATTGTGGGATTAAAGACTTCTTGATGATTTGAAGTATGCTGCTCAGGTTAGAGTTTACTGTTGCCTATGCATTAATTAGTGTGTTAGTAATCTTTATGTAAATTTGCTAAGTAGTTAGTACTGTAGTTATACTGCTAGTATAAGTTACTACTGCTAGTGTATATTATTACTGCTAGTGTAACTTAGTACTGTTGGTGAAGATTAAAGAAAACTTTCTAAGTATTTAATACTGCGTGTACACAGTTAATGTTGTTGGTATAAAAAGTTACTTACTGCTAGTGTTTAGAGTTAATGTTGCTATTACAAAGTTACAAGTGCTAAAGATTAAGACTGCTAAAAGAGTTTCTAATGTCAAGGTGGATAAAAGACTGCTCAAAGAAAAGATAAAGATTGCTTATGAGATATGTATGAGATATTTTTGTAAAAGATTATGTATAAGTTATTTGTTTAGAGATCTTTGATAATTTTTAGGAAAATATTGTAAGCCGGTTAGGACTCCTTAGTGTATAAAAGGAGGTCATAGGGTATAGAATTCTATGTACCAAAATGAGTCATTCATAGAATTATCATAGCTTCAAGGTTTTGTAACCCTAATACTAGTTAGAGTATTCGTATTAATATATTGAAGCTTTTGTTTGTTAATCTGTGTGTTCATTAGTATTACTGTTTCTTTGAAGAATTCTTCTTATATTAAAGATTAGATTCCGCATAATCTTTAGTATTATCAAACAAAGTTTCTATCATAGTTGTGTAGGATTTATCTTGCATAACTAAACCTTACACAAGCTAAGGAATTCAAGATCCATTGAAATGGGATCAACAAGCTAAGGGTTTCATTTACTTATTTAATCGATTTCATTCAATCATATACTCTCTAATCACAAACCCTAACTTAATTTCATCATTCATCATCAAAACCCATCACAATGACGACCCTAAAGTTTGTTGATTCACATAATATGGTCGCATTTTTGACTAAATCTGCTAAAAGTAAAGGATTTGAGCAGATAGTGGATTTTCTAAATGCAAATCCCATAAGATATGCTTTAACGATCAATCCCACTATATATTCTTCATGTAATAAACAATTCTGGGCTACTGTCAAGATGAGAACTGTCAATGGGGAAGTTCTGCTTACAAGCCATTAGTAGTGGGAAGAAGATTATCATAACTGAAGTAACTATAAGAAGAGATCTTCAATTAGAAGATGTTAAAGGTATTGATTGTCTATCCAATGCTGATATCTTTGAACAACTTATACTAATGGGGTATGAGAAACTTTCTCAGAAGCTTACATTCTATAAGGCTTTCTTTTCTCCTTAATGGAAATTCCTTATTCATACTGTTTTGCAATTGCCTAGTGCTAAGACTACTTTCATGGGAAGGAATTTAGTAGCACTATGGTGTCTGCCAATTATCTGTTTAGCCACAAACCAAAAGTTTAACTTTTCCAAGTATATTTTTGAAAGTATGGTGAAGAACTTGGATAATGCTGGTAAATTCTTGATGTATCCAAGGTTTCTACAAGTCTTTTTAGATAATCAACTAGAAGAGATGGCAACTCACAACAGGACTTATGTTGCACCCTCTCACACAAAGAAGATCTTTGCTAACATGAGAAGGCAAGGAAAAAGATTTCCGAGTAAGTATCCAATTATTTCCAACAATGATGGTTCAATCTCAAGAAGAAATGGGTGAAGGTTTATAAATGCCAACTGATCCCCATCACATACCCATCATTACTCAACCTTCATCATCTCAACCTCAAAGGAAACAAAAATCTAGGAGGTCAAAGAGAAAGGACACCGAGCTACCTCAGCCTAGTGATCTTACAAATGTAGCAGATGAGGCTGTCAATGAGGAGCCTAGTATGCAACTTAAGGAATTGATAGATTTTTGTACCAAATTGCAACAAAGAGTGCTTGATCTGGAGAACACAAAGACTGCTCAAGCTCAGGAAATTACAAGTTTGAAACTAAGAGTCAAGAGGTTAGAGAAGAAAGGAGGGTCAAGAACTCATAAGCTCAGAAGATTATACAAGGTTGGTAGATCTGCAAGAGTAGTTTCCTCTGATGAAGCTAGTTTAGGTGATCAGGAGGATGCATCCAAACAAGGTAGGAAAATTACTAATATTGATGCAGATGCACAGATTACATTAGTTGATGAAACTCAGGAGAGGTATAGAGATGAAGATATGTTTGGAGTACATGACTTAGATGGTGATGAAGTGGTTGTTGAAAGTAAAGTTATTGATAAAGCTGATGAGAAGAGAAATATTGTTGAGGAAGCAGTTGTTGTGACTGATGTTGTTACAATTCCAGTTAGTGCTGCTAGAATAACTAATGTTGAACATACTTTGGCTCAAATACTAGCAGAGTTGAAGAGTGCAAGACCCAAGACAAAAGGGGTTGTTATGCAAGAGCCAAGTGAATCAACTCTAACAATATCTTTACAACTACCATCACAGGATAAGGGTCAAGGTTCAAAGGATAAGGGTAAATCAAAGATGATAGAACCAGAGAAGCCTTTGAAGAAGAAAGATCAGATTAAGTTTGATAAACAAGAAGCTTTAAGGCTACAAGCAAAGTTTGATGAAGAACATAGGCTTGCAAGGGAGAAAGCTCAACAAGTAGAAGAAGCCAACATTGCTTGGGATGAAATTTCAAGCAAAAGATAGATGCCTTGACTATCAATGCTAAAAGATTGCAGGCACAGAAACAAAGGAGTTGACAATGAAAGAGAGTCTACTTGTTGCAATACATCTTGAGAAAGAGAAAATTCTTTACAGCAAAAAGAGGAATAGGCCACCTACAAGAGCTCAACAAAGGAGTATTATGTGTACTTACCTGAAGAATATGGCAGGATGGAAGCCTAAAGACTTAAAGAATAAGTCCTTTGCCAATATTCAAGAATTATTTGACAAAGCTATGAAAAGGGTAAACATATTTGTAGACATGAACACATAATTGGTGGAAGGTAGTGAAATAAGAGCAAAAGGCAGTGAGACAAGAGAAGAAAGCAGTTCAAAGAGAGCAGGAGATGAGCTAGAACAAGAGTAAGCAAAGAAATAGAAGGTGGATGATGATTAGGAAGCAGCTAAGATGAAAGAGCTCATGAAAATTGTTCCTGATGGAGAGGAAGTAGCAGTTGATGCTATACCTTTAGCTACTAAGCCTCCAAGCATTGTTGACTACAAGATCATTAAATAAAGAAAGATCAGATACTATCAAATTAGTGCTGTTAGTAATCTTAATGAAAAATATGCTAAATGGTTAGTACTGCTAGTTACTATTGCTAGTGTAAGTTACTACTACTAGTGTATGTTACTACTGCTAGTGTAACCTAGTACTGCTGATGAAGATTGAAGAAAAAATTTTAAGTAGTTAATATTGCTTGTACACAATTAATGCTGCTAGTACAAAAGTTACTACTGCTAGTGTTCAGAGTTAATGCTGCTAATACAAAGTTACAACTGCTGAAAGATTAAGACTGCTGAAAGAGTTTCTACTGTCAAAGGATGGATACAGACTACTCGGAGAAAAGATAAAGATTGCTTATGAGATATGTATGAGATATTTTTGTAAAATATACGTATAATTTATTTGTTTAAAAGATCATGATAATTTAGGAAAATATTATAAGCCGGTTAGGACTCCTTTGTGTATAAAAGGAGGTCCTAGGGTATAGAGTTCTATGTACCAAAAACGAGTCATTCATAGAATTCTCATAGCTTTAAGGTTTTGTAACCCTAATACTTGTTAGAGTATTCGTATTAATATATTGAAGATTTTGTTTGTTAATCTGTGTGTTCATTAGTATTACTGTTTCTTTGAAGAATTCTTCTTATATTAAAGATTAGATTCCGCATAATCTTTTGTATTATCAAACAAAGTTTCTATCATAGTTGTGTAGGATTTATCTTGCATAACTAAACCTTACGCAAGATAAGGAATTCAAGATCCATTGAAGTGGGATCAAAAAGTGGTATCAGAGCTTGTTGCTTTAAGATACTTTACTAAGAAGACATGGATTAAGACTCAGTACATATGGTGGCTGCATCAAAAGTGTCTATGCTCAAACCTGGTGAGTATGAGCTTTGGAGGATGAGGATGGAACAGTACATCCAGATGGTTGATCATTCTCTATGGGAAGTCATAGAGAATGGTAATGCACCTTCAATAATAAAACTTGTTGAAGGTGTTGAGATTATAATTGCTTAACTACTGAAGAAAAGGTACAAAAGAGGTTAGAGTTGAAGGCAAGAAGCACTTTATTGATGGGAATTCCTAATGAACATCAACTGAAGTTTAACTCCATCAAAGATGCCAAGTCATTGCGGCATGCTCTTGAGAAGAGGTTTGGAGGGAATGCTGCTACTAAAAAGACTCAAAGGAATCTTCTAAAGCAGCAGTATGAAAATTTTACTACATCTAGCTCAGAGGTGTTAGATCAAACCTTTGATAAGATTCAAAAGCTTATCAGCCAGTTAGAGATTCATGGTGAAATTATCTCACAAGAAGATATGAATCAGAAGTTCTTAAGAAGTTTGTCACCAGAATGGAACACACATACCATTGTGTGGAGGAACAAGTATGAGATAAATGCATTAAGCTTGGATGATCTTTACAACAACCTGAAGATCTACAAACCAGATGTCAAAGGGACATCAAGCTCAAGTATAAATACACAAAATGTAGCCTTTGTGTCCTCAAAAACCACCAGCAGTACAAATGGAGCAGTTAATACTGCTCTTGGTGCTACAACTGCTAGCACTCAAGCTATTGATATTAACTAAACAACAATTGACAACTTGAGTGATGCTGTCATCTGTGCTTTCTTTGCAAGTCAACCAAACAGTCCATAACTTGACAATGAGGACTTACAACAAATTCATCCTGGTGATTTAGAAGAGATGGATTTAAGGTGGCAGATGGCTATGCTAACAATGAGGGCAAGGAGATTCTTGAATAACACTGAAAGGAAGTTTTCTATGAATAGTACTAAGACCATTGGGTTTGATAAGTCCAAGGTGGAGTGTTACAACTGTCATAAAAGGGGACACTTTACAAAGGAGTGCATGGCTCTAAGGAACCAAGAAAACAGGAATAGGGAGAACACAAGAAGTGTGCTAGTGGAGACAACTACTTCCAATGCTTTAATCTCATGTGATGGTCTTAGTGATTATGATTAGAGTGATCAAGTAGAAGAAGGTCCAACTAACTTTGCACCTATGGCTTTGATAAGTGTAAAATACACATATCTATTTATACCTAAAATAACCCAAATAAACCCAAAACAGACCAAAAATGGCAAAAATATGCTTGTATTTGTATTTTGTGTGTGCAGGTATGGATAAGTCATAAATCACAAGAAAACAGTCAAAGTCGAGCAAGCACGGACACGAGAATCAGAAGAGTACAAAGCCGAAGCCCCAAAGCCCAAAGCCTTAGCCAATTTTCATCTACAAGGGCCAATCTTGCACTTTCCCAAAGTTATTTATAACTAGAAAAGGAGAAAAGGAAGACAAGGGCCAAATGTGCAAACTTCTCAAACTCCAACAGTTTTAACTGTCGAAGAAGGAGCGGG
>BQNB010165100.1:0-14259 GCA_026074375.1 Tanacetum coccineum | reverse complement strand
TTTATTTAAAAACTGAAATAGAATCTCTTACAATACGAAATGAAATGAAATTAAAATTACATAAAAACTTCTAACAACTTGAATCGAAAAATTAAACTACTAACAAAAAATAAACTAAAAATTAACCACTAAAATTACTACTCTCTAAGCTGGAATGATAGGGGGTATTTATACCCGAAGCTTGAGCTCACCATCTTCTCTAGATCCTTCTATCTCTTTAATCTTGGCCCTCCATCTCTTCTCTCTCCTTGATATGACATTTCAATCGTTGGATTAAAGTTGTATAAACCCGGATCGTTGACGTGGACATATGAGTGTGTTAGTTATGTGAGAGTATACACTCACACACGTCACATCACCCAATCATATCCTTAGATTCTGCCAGGGTGGAATGGGTTGGGTTTATGATTGATAGTGATGGATGGGTTAAGGGGTGTGAGGGGGTCATTAACCCTATGGTTAATTTGGATGGGGGTGAGTGGTTAAGAAACTAGGGTTCATTGTTCTTGGTGTGTTCATGTGTGTGTGAGTGAATTTTGATCGCATTTGGGGGTAAATGAGTGCACAGTAAGTGTAAAGAGGTGTAAGTTTAACCGGGTAGGGTAGGGTAAGGGTCGGGTTAGGTCGGGTTTGAGATTGGGTAATTGGGTTGGGGGTAAGCTTGTGATTGGCTGAAAGGGGATCCACGGGTTTATTTGACCCGGTCTAAGACCCGCGCCTTTTTATAACTTTAGGGAAATTACATCTTCGGCCCTTGTGTTTGGCAAGCACCTTTTTCAGGCTTATAAACAACTTTCACCAATTGCAAAAACAGTCCTTGTGGTTACAAAGAGTGGTGCTGGCTTTGTAAGTTGACTGTGGAAGCTGCAGTTGACTTTGTAGAAGGCTGAGGCATGATCTCTCTGGCTTCGGCTTTGATTTCTTTAGCTTCTTGATCACTCATCCGTTCTCGTGTCCGTTTTTGACTGATTTCTTGCAATATTTGACATATCCATACCTGCACACATAAAACTCAGATACAAGCACATTTTTGCCATTTTTGATCCGTTTTGGGTTTATTTGGGTTATTTTAAGCATAAATAGATATGTGTATTCTACACTTATCAAAATTCCCCAAACTAAACGATTGTGTGTCCTCACGCAATATCACATGCCTTATAACCAAATACCTCGAAAATTCCCCAAACTAAACCTTTGAAAAGTAGCAAAGAGTTTTGTTTGAGAGAGATAAGAGATCACAAGTTATAAAACACCCGACTTCCCATTTTCTAAGATTTTTCTCTTTTTATGATTTTTCTTGATTATTAACTACCTAACTACAATTTATTTGTGTTGACATAATGCAATGTTTTCATTACCACATTGGTAACTTTTAGGATCATAGAACAAAAAGCACAATTAAGCGTCTAAAAGATAACTTCATCATCCCCGATTTTTCACTTTTCCCATGCTAAGCTTAAAAACAAGATCATTGTTAAATACAAGTCATGACACTAACACTACTCATAAATACTAATTGTGTACTTACTTTTCCTCCCGCAAATCCTACTTTTGTATCTCAGGATTTTACTTAAGTCATATACCCGAAGGCTCTTTAAGACTTTTGTTTCGATACTTATTAATTCAGAAAATAAAGTGTAATGGTTAAGAACGCAATAATTAGCTCCTAGCCCTTCTCAAAAGATCAAATGCAATCAAGAATAAAGTCCACATCGAGGCGACCAAAATTTGGCTTTTTATTAGGCTACTTAAGCAAGGCACCATTCATGTCATATACCCTAAGGCTCTTTAAGACAAGGGACAATTCATTTCGCACCATAAACCTTAGGCTCTTTAGGCACAAACAAGACAAAAATTAAGAAATTATTACACCTCAGTCTTTAGTAGGCTTACACCCTCGGCCTCGCCTCCGAAAGATGTAGCAAACATATTTCGATCTTCGGCTATATAATAGTAAAAACTGGTGCCTTTTATCTCGGAAGCACATCGATAGCGAGGTCGACAAGAGGATATTCTACTTTTTATGACACCGGACTCACCTTATATGCAACCTCCAACATCGGCACGCCTCCGACACGATTGAACGTAATCTAGCAGAGATACGTTATTTATTATATTTTTGTATTTTTAGCCAAATTAGTAGTCCTGATGTGTACTCATCCTAATCACAAGAATTAAGAAAACTTCTATTAACTTAATTATTAACAAAAAACCATACACTCTATTTATTAAACATTCATATTAAAGTGAAAACATTCTAATGGGAGGAAAAAGCCACAAGTAATACATATGAGTTGAAAGAAGAAATACCAAACTCATTTACGTTTCTATCATGACTTTATAATAAACACTATCATTTCTTGTTCTTCACAAAAGAAATTTGCACAATGCTAGCCTATATAAAATCCAAATTTGGCTATTTAAATCTATTGAGATTGGCAAAGCTTTTTCATTTACTAATGTTCAAGTCTAGATGTCATGAGACTAGATAACACAATTATTTAATTGTAAGGGAAAAAGCTACGGAACTCAACACGTTCAATGGGTCAAAAAATACTTCTTATTTTACCAACGGGAAACATCATTTTTGTCTTACACTTTTTTTATTTATTTTTTTTTTTTTATTATTATTATTTATTATTAATTTTTTTTATTTTTTTTTTAAATAAAAGATTTAAAATTTTTGCTATTTTTTGTGGGGAAAACGGTGTAACGTGAGACACAAAACAATAAGCAAGCAACATCAAATCGATTAGTTCCCTCCCCAAATAAAAACCATTGTCCTCAATGGTTTAAGTCGGGTTCCTACGATAATCTAAGCGTTTATGAGGTAGACCAGATAATACGTTTTATCGATAATAATGGAAAGGCTATTGATCTCCAAAACTAATTTCAAACAAAGGAGTGAGACACTCCGAGTGCTCGGCATTTAGGCATCGAAACCCGAGAGGGAATTCTTGAAAATGGTTGGGTTATATCTGCAAATCACACACCGACCAACAACAACAACGAGAAACGAAGCGGAAGGCCCCCCTCAAATCCAACACATTAGAGGGAGTTGAATAATAGAACGAAAGGATAAGCATGGGGTGAAATCCACGAAGCGGCTTGTTTTTGATACCGAGTCGCAAGCTCGACTCGATCCTGAATTCAGTTGTTTTAGGGAAAGTCTGGAAGTCTCGGATAACATAATGGTGTTTGTGTATCCCTCCATAGTGTGACTTTAGACTTGGTGGCAGTTGACTTTGATATTGGACCCATCAGCATGCGACAATTTGCTGTGCCATAAGGTAAACTTCGGTGATTGTGAAAGGTCCGGAACAACCGAGACTTAAGCTTTCCAGAGAGAAAATCTTTAATTGGAGTTGAAAACAAAAAAGCAGGACTTCGATCACCAAATATTGATGATTCGGTTCTTTATCTTTAGATCGTGTAGCTTCTTTGGTCTTCTCTTGTAGATTAGCGGAATTCTCGTAAGCTTGATCCGAAGCTCGTGCGTTCATTGATTGTTGAAGCCTTCGATGTCAGCCCGCGGTTTTTAAATCGAAGTTGGCATGCTTGAGAGCCCAAATGCTTGTTTTCTAACTCCACTGGTAAGTGACAGCTTTTCCATAAACTAACTTTCGGAGTACATCCTATCGGCGTCTTATAAGCGTTTCTGAAAGGCATAATGCTTCATCTATTTGTCTAGACCATGAGGCACGGTTTCTTCCTACCGTCCTCTCTAAAACTTCTTTTTGAGACCACGATTCGTGCATTCAACGTGCCCACCTTTTGAGTATGGTAAGGAGTCGAAAAGCGATGGGTGACACCATATTTAGCATAACTTTATCAAATTGGTCCGCTTACAAAAATGGCGTCCACGATCGCTTATGATTGTCTTGGAAGCACCGAATAGGGGGAGAAAAGGATTTCAAAGAACTTACAACTACCCTAGCATCATTGGCTGGGGAGGCGCTTTTGCTTAAACCACTTGGAAGATCGTGACGGCTAACTAGAATATATTTGTTCCCCCTAGATGACGGAAAAGGTCCCATAAAATACGTCCCCATTAAATCGAAAATTCACAAACTTGGATTGCGTTTTTGAGGATCTATCACGTGAGAGATTTTGCCTTGTTTTGACAAGCATCCACAAGTTTTGACACTTCGTAGGCATCCTTAATAATGGTAGGCCAAAAGAAACCGGCATCCAAAACTCTTCTTGGGCGTAAAGATGGCACCATAAGTGTCCCGCGGTGGGTCCCCTAAGAAAGCTATGGAGAATTTCAAAAGTTCTTTTGCCATCTACACCTTTCGGATTATTTGCTCCGCAAAGTTTAAAAAGGAAAAGGGTCAGCCCAAAAATGTGTTTTACCTCTTAAAGAACTGGTTTTTCTCTTGCGTCGACATTCCTTTTTTAATGAATATTTCCCCGCGTTGTAATTGCAAAGTCGGACGAACCGGTGTACTTGGTCTTTGGAAGTTTAACCCCTTAGGTCTTATAAGGAAAAAGTCTCAGTAATCTCTTTTGGTTCAAAGGACATTCTCGTAAGGGTATTTCAAGTCGAGAGCGGTGATCAGTGCAGTAGTTTTCAGGCTCCGTTAGTATCGTAAACCTTTAATCAAATTCTTGGAAGAAGTAAGACCCAGCGAAGCAATCTTGCTTTGGGTCTTTCTTGTTGAAAAAGGTATTTTAATGCGGAGTGGTCCGTATAAACAATACTCTTGTTCATGATTAAATATGATCGAAACTTCTCGAAAGCATAAACAACTGCAAGCATTTCTTTCTCGGTTGTTGTGTAATTCATTTCTGCTTCAGTCATTGTCTTACTAGCCTAATGAATTGGTCGGAAATGCTTCTCAATCCTTTGTCCCTAGAAACCGCAACCGATTGCATAATCACTTTAATCGCACATGATTTCAATAGGTTGTCCCAATTTGGAGCAATGAGAATTGGACGCTTCGGGTCAACTTCTTTTTCAACGTTCTTGAACAGGCTAGATGCAACTTACCGGAAAAAATGAAAAGGAGTGTTTTACTCTAGGAGTATGGGTCATTGCGGGTCGAGAGATTTTAGAAAAGTCTTTGATAAAATCTTCGATTCGAATCCCGCATGCCCTAGAAAACTTCGAATTCATTTGAGGTTGTTGGATGAGGAAGCTTAGAAAAGACATCAACTTTGGCTTTTTCAGACTTCATTCCTTTTTCTAGAGATTCTTATGTCCTAAAACAATGCCTTCTTTACCATGAAATGGCTCTTTTCCCAATTTTAGTTGCTAAATTGTATCTTCACACCTTTTAAGCATTCGATCAAATTGGCAAGACATGAAGAAAAAAGATCTCCAAAAACTGAAAAATAGTCCATAAAAACTCCCTTGTCTTCTCTATCATATCGGTGGAAAAAATGGCCATATACAACGTTGGAAAGTTCGGGAGGCATAGCACCACAACCGAAGGCATACGACGGTACGCGAAGGTTCCGTCTTGGGCACGTGAAAAGTAGTTTTTTTTTCTTTGATTTTAGGTTCATATGGGCTTTGAAAATACCCAGAAACCCATCTAAGAAACCATAAACTCGTTTCGGCTAATCCGTTCTACATTTGGTCATGAAAGGTAACGGGAACTGGTCTTTCCAAGTTGCTTCGGTTTCACTTTCGTTAATTCGATCAAACTCTCCATCGTGACTAACCTTGTATGCACAGTCATTTTCTTCTTTTGTGATAACGGTAATACCCTTTTTTAGGAACACACTGGACTGGACTAACCATGGACTATCCGAGATTGATAAATCACATCCTGCGTCAAAGAATTTTTTCTCCTTTTTTCTTTGATGACGTCATGGTTATTGTAGGGTTAACCCTCCTTTGGATGTTGGACTGAAGGTTGGTAATCATCTTCTAAAAGGATTTTGTGTGAGCAAAACTCTGGATCTATGCCTCGAGATATCAGAATAAGAAGTTTCAAGCAATTGGCTTATTTCTGTTTTTCAAAACATGAAAGATTGAGCTCTTTCTTCTTGGCTCACATCTTTTGAAATTTATGAAATGGAAGCTTGTTATTTTCCTCTAAGAAACGCCATTATTCGAGATGCGGAGTGTAAGGGTTAACTCATTAAGCTCGAACTTCGGGAATTTCATCTTTTGGATTTGTAAAAGAAGTCGCATATTTCGAGAGAAGACTTCTTTGGTTCACTGATCTTTGGATCTCTTTGATTTTGGAAAGTAATTCCCTTGGTTCGGTAGAGGAGGTAATGGTTCACTATTTAGGAGTGCCTCGAGAATGAGATGTCACCTCGGGCATATTAGTTACGTTAGCATTGAAAACTGAGTGAAACAGGTTCATCATCGATTGCTATGTGAAGCCATCGCTTCCTCAAAAGGTAGAAATCACTTTCACCAAACGGTAGTAGGTTGAGTGAAGTAGAAACAATCGGATCAAAGTCTGGAGACGGATTGTTGTATGCAACGGAATCGGAAAATCAAGTAGTTTTGGAGTATTTCACAAGTAGCATCGATAAGATCAACTTTCTTCACTGATTCCGAGATTGTTGTATGGGAATGAAGGGCATCACCACATTTAGGTTACACGATTGATCCTCATTCCAACGGAGTAATCTCTCCTTCATAAACTCGATTTAAAGCTGAGCGGTCCTAAGAAAAGGGATCGCGAGTATTAATGGTACTCGAGGAAGGCTCATAAAATCACGAACAACGAACGAAATCAGCGGGAAAGTAAAACTTCCAACTTTGGACAAACACATTTTCGCTTACACGTGTTGGTTAGGAATTGAACGGTCAGGAATTCTAATTCCATTTTTTGTTTCGGTTAGGGCTGAAGGAGTTGAAGCTTTTTCCACTGGAGATAAGGCATTGAGATTGATACTAAAGACCTACATCTAGGGCAAGGGCCTAGAACTATCAAACTTCTGAAAAGTCAAATGGAATGAGGACATCGACCGTGGTCCATAGCATTTTCGGGAACTTTTTAGGACAACCGCAACTACCAATTTTCATTCAATGGAGTTTTGGTTAACTCAATAAACTTGTCTTTGTTGTTAAGCATCTTTATAACCATCGGCGCAACTTCGGCATATGAATGAGGCATCCGCGAACTTAGCTCAGAGTGACGATTACGGAAGATTTCATAAACTTTGAGCAAGGATTTTCATCCATTTCACGCAAATCTTTTTTTGTTGGTCTTGAGGGGTAGGTAAATTAGGTTTGGTTTTGTTGGCAAACGAAAGAAGCTTTAGATTGGTTTTTGTCTTTGTTTTGTTCATGGTCAAAATGAGTAGGTTGGATGTCTTCGGTGCTCGGTAGCTCCGTATCCTTTGTTACCTACTTTCCTTTTCACCACCGGCGGTGGAATTGGAAGGTTCCTTCGTATGAAAACACCACTACGAGTTGTAATTGCCATGGTTACGTTCTTGGTTTGGAATGGTTCTTTGCTCGGTAAAAGAACTTGAACTGAAGCGATGGTTGCTATGATATTTTGCATGAAAACGAGCATCCTTTCTGAAAAATCATTTTGTTCTTTTGAGATCATTGTAAATTTTGAAAATATTTTGAAATTATCCAACTTCATTTGCAAAATTATTCATGTTCTGCCTCAATAAGCTTTAGAATAATTCTCAAATCCGTTGTAGATACCGCTATTTGTGAGAGCTTGGTAAGGTAAAACTTGATTGATGGTGGTTTTGGTTGGTTGGTGTTTGGTATAGATGGAGCTTGATAAACATGATTATGGTTGCTTTTGACGGTTTTGATTAAGGTTACCTCCACGGTTTTTTGGTTGAAATGGTGAATTGGTCCCTTGATAACGGTTTTGGTTGGTTTGGGACATTCGGTTGATTAACCGGTGGTCTCATTGACTTGCCACTTTGAAGGTTGGTTTCTTTGGGAGAAAATTTCCCAACGGCTGAGTTTGTTGAAATTGTTGGAAGTTTGTCTTGAAAAAACCGGGAAATCGTTTCCACTCGCAGTTAACGGGACATGGTTAAAACTGTGATATGATCACAAGTGACACATACTTCCTCATGCTTTATGGTGCAGGAGTAAGTACACAACTAAAGCTTTCCCATTTGATTCAACATTGGTTCATTTGATAGTCATTTATCCTTAGCGAAGCGGCTATTTGTTGCTATCGAAAGAAATATTAGGAAGATGGAAGATTTAGAAGAGGAGCATCTGCGTCTCATCTTGAATTCCTTAGCCCGACTTCTGCGAGTAACGAACTTTTGACTTGCTTTCAATAATTGCTAAACCTTTTCAGGCATCTTCATCTAAGGAAATTGACACCTGCTGCAGGACTTAAGGCATTGATCGTTTGAACTCAACGAGTTGTAAAACGTAATCGAGTTTGTGGAGTTAAGAGTTCCGACAAGAAAACCATGTGAAGGACATTGACGAAGGAGTCCTTTAAAACGTTCCCATGCTTCGTTAAAGGTTTCGTTGGGTTCTTGGAAAAAATTGGTGATTTTGTTTCGGAGATAAGTTGTTTTCGATGGTGGGAAGAATTGGTTTATGAATTTTGAAACAAGGTCGTCCCATGTGAGAATTGATCTAGGAGGTTCCTTGTCTAACCAATCTCGGGCTTCACCGTCTAGAGAAAAAGGGAAAAGCAAAAGCTTTACCGAAGTGTTCGGAACTTCTGGATGTCTAAACGTTGAAGTGACCTTGTTAAAAAATCGAAGGTGATTGTGAGGGTCTTGTCTACCCGTAAACTTATTACTTTGCACAAGATTGATTAAAGGTTGTTTGAGCTCGAAATTGTTAGCATTGATCGGTGGAACAACTATAGCATCTTCATAACCCTCGATGGGTGCTTGTAACATTTGGGCCATCGTTCGATTGTCGGCCATTGGAACAACGTTTTGTTCAACAATTGGTTCTTCTAAATCAAAATTTTCAACAACCGGAAGAGTTTGTTGTTGACGACGTCTACGAGATTGCGAACGAGTGCGCATAAAAAAGAAAAACTAACAATTAAAAAAAAAGCAAAACTTTACACTAATTTTTTTTTTTAGAATGAATTTTAACGGTTACACGAAAGAGACTTAAACCAAATAATCAACTACTTCACGGTAGCTCTTGAAAATTGCTTTTCAAGGTGAGCCGTACTTGGTAGAGACACAAAAGGCAAGTGTTAAATCTTTGATTACGAATTGGGAACAATTGCAAGTTCACCGGAAATTGAAATGATAATATCTCAATAGAAGATATTATATGTTGGTGTTCGATTACCAACTTTGTTTATTTTTTTTATTTTTTTTAGGACAACTTTTTATGTTTTTGATTTTTTTTTATCTTTTACTTATACTAAGAAGAAAAAGAAAATATTTTTTTACTTTTTTTTTATGATTTTTTTGTTTGATTTTTGGATTATAAAACAAAAATGAAACTTTCGAGAGTGAAAGGATCTTCAAACCAAATCAACAAACACAAAACGTAGGAATCGTAAACACTAGTCCCCGGCAACGGCGCCAAAAACTGATTGCAGTCTTACGTACCTATAAAATATATAATAATAATACTACTTAGGTAAATTCCAACTATTCACCTTTAACCAAGGTAAAAAGTTAAGACTTACAAAAATAATATAATATATATAATATACGTATGTTTGACCGGGTAAGTATGATCACCCGGGTCGTTTCCCCAATGACTAGTGAGATTGAAACCACGTTTTAGTTCGGATCCTGATTTGAATGGAACAAAGATATTTTGGATAAGCTATTGCTATGAAACAAATAATGACAATTAAGCAAATAAACAAATTTTAAATCCTAAAAATGTAAACTAAAATTTTACTAGATAAAGAAAAATTGCCTAAGATTATTAAAAACAAAAGCCCTAATTTTTATCTTTTTATAAAAGTTTAATTAAACTAATTAAAAATCAACCCTAAATACTAATTAAAATTAATAAACCTAATTAAAAACTTAACTAAGAACTAATGGAGCAAAACCTAAGAAACTAACGGGGAAACTAACAAACTAACGGAGGGACTAACTGAAAAAACAATTAAAATCGAAAAGTTACACTTTCTACCCTGAGAATCTATCCCGACAACAAACTAAGTCCAATAAGCATTCGAAATTTTAAAGAGCTTTAAAAATGAAAACTCAAAGAAGCAAGTATGTAGAGGAAACTTGGGGAAACAAAATTAATAAAAGCTACTTGGGCTGAATTCACAAATATGCTCTCAAAGAGCTTATCTGTAAGCTGATTAAGTAAAGGAGGGCTTTTCCCTAGGTTTTAGAAAATAAGCATATTGAAAACTCCAAAACTAGATCAAAATGAAAAGGGAAAGAAGTTCTAAAAAGCTTATGATATGATTAATCTTAAATGAAAATATAAACCAAAGCTTAAACTATTTTTATGACTACTGAAATTGATTATGAACATACGCAAACTCAGGAAATAGCCCAAAAAAAAAGGGTAATACAAACTCCAAATAAGCTAGAAATTAATAAGTTAATAGGACTCTGAAACTTTAAGGGCTTATCAAAATACTGATTTATTATCTAATTAAGCTTATAAAAATCTAGACTTAAAAAGCTGAATTAACAAATTTAGACTTTACTTAAGTTCCTACTGTTTTTGGATTTTTCAGGTTTTTTAAGACTTTTGACAGCAAAATAAGCTAAGGAAATAAGCTAGAAATTGCAAACTAAGATTTAAACTGTATTAAGCTCTATGAAAACTTAAATTCTACTGAATTTGATAAGCTAAATCCTAAAATTACTTATCTAAATGAGGCTGAGAATCCAGCATTGTATCTAACTGAGGTTAGTAAAAAGTGATAGTGTATAAAAAAGTTCAGGCAGCTACTTTTAACATGAAAGTATGTTGATTGCTATTTTGACTTTGAAACTAAATAAGCTTACGAAAAAAGCTAGAGAATGAAAACTATATCTAAATAAGCTGAAATCTAAACTTCATTCTATTGAGATTAAAGCTACAGTACTAACTTGTGAAAGCAGAGTACTAACTTGGAGGTTAGTATGGGTAGTGTAAAGGTCAGCAGTATTAACTTTTGTTAATATGTTAGTGCAAATTTAAGAGTGCACTAAACCAAACATCATTAACAACCATGACAGAATTTTTGAGAAAAGGCTTTTAAGAGAATCTATTGAACAACACTTAATTACAGATAAAAAACTAGCTTAAACAAAACTTATCAAATATGATTAAACAACTGAATAAGCAAACAATTCGAAGATCTTAACTAATTAAACGAATATTTTTGGCATTTTATTATGAGTTTTTTATGACAGAAATTGATAACTAAAGATCTATAACTATTTAAGCAAAAACAGATGAAAACATATAACTAAATAGCACTAGAAGAGATATTTAAACATTGATAAGCAAAGATATTAAGCATATAAGCAAAATATAACATAGCATAGCAATAACATCAATATTAAAACTAGAATTTAAAGGAAATGAAGAAGAGAAAATTACAAATCTTTCTAGCTAAACAAGAGGACCATTAAGGCAGCTACAAGCTCTCTAGCTTATGAGGTAAGTAGAGGATAAGTACTTGGATCTCTTCCAAGGTAAGATCCCCTTCCAAAAGCTTAGATCCAATAAGATTCATGTAAGTTTAAACTAATTAAAGGTTTAGATAAGATTAATACTAAATTCAAACAGCTCTATTTCAGCTTATAGACTGAAAGAGCATTTTTAAAGGAGCTTATTAGCTTATGAGACATTATGTCTTATTCAGAGAGCTTTGACTTAATGATGTGCTTAGAAAACGGAATTTTAAAACATTAAAAACTGAATTTCATTATTGATAAGCTGATTTACAATACTTGAAAAAGGAAATTACATTTAAGAAATAAAATACGAATTATGTAAAAAAACTAGGATTAAAAGAAATCAAGACTCCTTTTGTGTGTGAGAATGAGGCCTATTTATAGTGCCCAGCTGAAGCTTCTAGGACCTCTAGCCCTGCTCTCCAATCTTCAATCTCTGCCATTCATTTAATCAATCATTTGATCATCAATTGTGGCCGTTTGATCAAGATGTGGAACTGAGGATGCCAGGTTTTCGATTTTTTAGCTCGTGTCATTCCCTTATGTGACGTTTGTGTTAGTTTTTGTGAGTTTGTTTAGCACAAAACCTCACAAATTTGTGCTTCTTTGCTTGATGATGTGGCCTATGAGCTTGGGCTAGGAGAAGTATCCCCTTGATTAGACTTATTTGACCCCTTCATTTGTGCTTGAACTTTCTTGAAATTTTACCAACGCACCCTCTAATTTGATTTGCCCCTTGTTAACCTTTGGTAGTGAAATGGGAGAGGACGATGGAATAGTATAAAGTGGTTCCCGACCTCCTTTCTTGACAGTTAAAACTTGTTGAACTTTGGGTGAATTGGCACTTTTGGTCACTTGTCTTTCTTTTTCATTCTTTGAAGTTCATAAATAAACTTTTGGAAATTGCAAGATATGGCCCTTGTAGATGAAAGTTGGCACTAAGTTTGGTCTTTTGGGGGCTTCTCGGCTTTGCACTCTTATTGATTCTCGTTGTCCGGTTGTTGCTTTTTGATTGTTTTCTTGTGATTTTTGACTTATCCGTACCTGCACACACAAAACACAAATACAAGCATATTTTTGCCATTTTTGGTCTGTTTTGGGTTTAATTGGTTTATTTTAGGTACAAACGGATATGTGTATTTTACACTTATCAATCATCTTGTTCTTACGTCATGAAACCATTTTTCATTACATAATTTATTTTACTATCACCTCATGAGCTAGTTAGCTATTGTCTTGCAAACCATCTTACGGTATTCTCGCAAACCATTTTGTTGTCATCCTATAAACAACCTTACATACATATTTGTGAGTCATCTTGTCATCTTATAAAACTTTTTTGATACTTCTTTATACATAACACTATTTTGACGAAAATGAGCATTTCATCGTTAGTCCTCAAATATACATGGCTTGATCACCTATGTATAATTCAGGAAGGACCATGCCATGCTGAGAGTAGTCACCTTGAAACTTTTGTCAAAATCAATTTTCCACTTATATCCCTGAAATACAAAAATTTTATGTGCGTATTCACAAAATGTGTTGGTCATCCTAATAACTAAGTAGACCTTTACATCACCTTACTATATAAAGTCGACAACATCTCATACCAAATATTAAGCCAAAAAGTCAAGACGCATAACTAGTCGCCCTAGGACAATCCGCCAACGAGTTTAGCCGCCATTAAGGAATTCACAAAATCACTCATTCAACCTCGACGTGATACTATAAAACTTAGTAGATGCTACACCATCATAGGTATAAATTCGTTATCACTCTGGAAAGGAGAATGTTAAAGATAACGCTTTAGGCAAAAAAAAAAAGGATAAGACCACTAGGATTCGAACTTTAGTCACAACAATAAGTTGAATCCACCGTCATAAATCTTGAAAGCTCAAGCTGAAAGAATTAGAAAAGAGAACATTGAGAACAAAACCTTTCATAGCATAATCAAGGAGATGAAATCCGTACCAATGAATCTCCCTATATTAAGAAAATGAAGTTGGTTACTACATTTTAGAGGATTAACATAAGTATTCCGCAACAAGTACCCGCACCTCTTCACAAACACCACTCCGGAATGCAACACAAACTGAATTTCGGGACAAAATTCTTTTAACACGGGGAGACTGTAACAACCCACATTTTTGAATTATTTACGTCAATAAATATTCAACTATTTATTTTAAACATTTACGCGGTTACTTTTAATTTCAACCGTTTAGTTAAACCGCGTAAACTAAAAAATCAACAATCAACGTATACTGACATCAAACAAACAAAAGTTTACGTCAAATAAGTTTTATAAAATTTTACGGAGATAATTTATAACTTTTCATATTTTCCTAGATATTTTCCTAGATATTTTCCTAGATATTTTTCTAGATATTTTCTTAGATAATACTTTCACTTGCTTTTCATAACACTTATTTCATTTACCAAAAACACAAGTATCTCTCCCCCCCTCCAAACACACGGATCAAAATACACACCTATATAAATTCTTAGTTTTTGATTGTACAAGTATTCCAAGTATTCAAGGTTAATCTAGGGTATAATCTAAGGTGTTACAAGTGGTTTTTCAAGAAAGGGTTTCAATTATAAGCAAAGGTTTTCAAGATCAAAGTGAGGGTTTTCTAGTCTTTGAAGCTTGGGTTTTAATTCTAAACTAGGATTTAGATCTTGTTACTCTTCATCCTACTTCATAGTAAGATTATCTAAAACTCTTAA
>BQNB010165097.1:0-14259 GCA_026074375.1 Tanacetum coccineum | reverse complement strand
AACGAAAAGTTAATCAAATGTGTCAAGTATTTTCACTTTGTCTTCGACGTCATTTTTTTACAACTAGAGTATATTAAATAATATTACTAGTACCTCACGACGTATTTTGATAATTGTATATTGATAAAAAATGTCAAAATCGAAAAACCAAGAAAATCTTGGTCGCCAGATAGGCGGCCCCCATATCTTTAAGGGGACTGGCCATGTTAAAAGGGGTGGGGCCCTTATCACTAAGGGGGTCGACCACTTAAAATCGCCAAACACCCTCCTCCAGCGTTAAACACAAAACCAAACACTCATTTATGCACTTTCCCTTCTTCCTGCTGTTGCTATGACGAAAACCAACACACCAAAACCTCAAAATTCAATCCTTAAACTCAAAATCAATCTAATTTCGCAAGGGGCAAACACCAACAACGTGATTAACAACATCTATTGTAATTTTTTCCATACTTTTCTCTTTCGATTTCATCCAATTTTGTTCTTAATTAAAATTGGATATTTTTCTTTTTTTTTGTGTCTTTTATATTATTGTGATTAATTCTAAATAATTCACAACTATAATGATTCCCCATAGTAATAGGAATTCAAAATTCCAATAGGTTTGAATCACTTGAATTTTATTTTATTTTTGGTCGAAAATTTTATTAAAATATACATACATTTTTTATTTCTCTTTTAACTAGAAAAATTTAAAACGTGAACTTATACATTGTTGATTCATGCCAAATATCCGTTAAAATGATCATGTATTGATCATCAAAGTATACATGACTCAATATATATTTTTCGACTCAATCGGTAAAATTCTATAAAAATAAAGGGGTGTTTGGTTCATTTCCTAGGATCGTAGTTTAGAGTCGAAATGACCATCACTAAATTCTTGTCACGTGTATAGACACATAACTAACTTGTATAAGTCATCAAGATATATAATTCATATATATATATTGATACATTTAATAAAAACAGTAAAATAAAGGGGCGTTTGGTTCAACATTTTAAATTGTCATTTTGAGTTAAAATAAACATCATCCCACTTTTGTCCAAGCTTGAAATAATCCCTACTCTACTTATTTAGCATAAATACTTGACGAGATTATACTAGGTGTCGAAGTATATAATTAATATATATTTTTCAACACTCTAGATTGAGTCAAAAATAAATTAGGGAACGTTTAAATTACTTCTTAGGTTTTCATTTTTAGATTCGAAGTAATCTTTGTTCCACATTTGTTCCTTTCAAAACTTTTTTTTATACTTGTAGTAATGTTTTATTTTGTTGTTGTCTTGTTTAGGTGATAAACATGCATCGAGCAATTGTTGATGATATCCCCCTCACTAAATCATACATTCCCAAAGTGTCCAAAACACCTAGCATTTTTCCAACTATCGCAAATTTCTATAAACCTATTGAAGATCGATGTATTCATGAGGGTAGGGTTGTTAATCAACTTTACTACACATCTCATTACATTGATCGTTGTTTTTCTAATGTTTGTCTCAATTGCCTCTACAAAATCAATGAGCCAATTGTCTCTCGTTTCATTCTAGACTTTTATAGTAATGTTACTCTTCAAATAAAAGATTCCGGTCACATCCTCATCTCTTTCATGATTCAAAATGAATTCATTACCCTTTCTAACACACAATTTGGCCAAATTCTCAAAATTCCCTACAATGGTCAAGCCTTTTTCATAAACGAATAGGATCTTTCCTCTCTTGAACTTTTCCAAGAGACTGAAGGACCATATCATACTGATCTTCCCACTCCTGATGAAATTCATCAATTTCTTAGATTTGAACATGTTGATTCAAACCGTACCATTAAAAATAAATTTTTCATTTTCACGCCTAATCAAGTTCTTACTAAGGAAGTTAGAAAAGACTTGAAGCGTTGGGAAAAACACATTCGTGAGAATGTTTTCAGTCTCAGAGGTAATCGAGACCACCTCCTGACTTGTCTCTCTCATATATTATATTGTATTTTAGCCGGGCAACAATATAATCTCGCCTACTTATTCGATATGTAATGGAACACTACCCTCATCTTTACAATGGCATTTACAATGTTGTTGATCGAGTCATGCTTCCACTTGCTCTTAAACAAACTCGAAAACCCCAAAGTGATCGTGGAAAAGTCCATCACTCCGTCTCATCAAAATACGCCCATCATAACTATAGATCTTCATCTTACCATGGAGATGATGATGAGGATGATGGTGCTTCTCGTGCTAGTACCCCATCTCCTACTACCTATCTTAACTCCTTCTCACCACTCAATTACCAAAAATAAGACATTCTCACTTCTTCTCAACAAGATGATGATCTTCTTTTCAGAGACAAACTACCATGCTCAACCAAACGAAGCAAATCCATGATGAAGTTAGAGGTGGATTCAAATCATTTAGAAAGGCATTACGAGGAGTCTTCAGGAAGAAAAAGAAATAAAGATGTTGAATGATGATTAGCTTGGTAGAATATTGATGTGGTAGTCGTAGGACTTCAAGAAGAAGTTTTATAACTCCCTATGCAGAGTACCTAATCGCTGTAGTAGTAGTATAGGCAATACTCGAGGGGTTGTTATCGTTCTCTAGGGGAATAGCACGTGAAGGCCGGATTGAATGTTTAGTAAGGTTTAGGGGTTGAAGGAATATTCTTTTTGTATTTTTATATTTTATGAAAGCAAGTAAATTCTGATTTTAAAGAAGTTTTGGTTTTAACCTAATTAACTACTAATAAACTAAATAACAATTATACAATGAAGCGTATTCACCTGGGATGCACTACTCCTTGCTAGTTATCCAATTATACCTATTACTTTGTCACACTTGAGATGTAATGTGTAAGTATTTCATAATTCAAGAACGGATTACATGAACCCGTCGTCTATGTAATATCTCGTTAAGGCAATGCACATGTAAAGTAGTATGAAGACTATTACAAGGCCCCTAAGAGATTACATGCAATTGAAATATCTTAAGAGGTATCAACCATATAAGGGGTAAGGTAGTATGGAGATTATTACCCATGGTATTCTTTATATGCACTCTCGTTTCACTAGATGTGTCAACAGCGATACTGACAAAAGCTGATTTTTTAAGGCCCAACGTGCACATTCATCAACAAGAAGCAATAGGAAACAAGAATTATAAACTATAATCAATTATACTCATTGAATCTATCACAAACAACAAGATATAACCAATCAATGACAAGGTTCATGCATACCTAAATAAATACTAAATGAATTAGCCAAGCATACTTAAACAATAGAAATCATAATCAACAAAAAGAATTGAAGACATGATTTAAGATATAAGTGATAATCAAACCATTATAAGATATTTATTAGATGAATTAAGTCTTATAAGTTGCTGGAAAACACCTACCCAAACCATCTAGTCGGCCTTAGGGTTTGAGGCTTACAAAAAACAAAGTTATGAGGCTGTATTTATAGGCATAAATTAGGTCAGATAGTCCCGATGCCGTCGGAGAAAATCGCGACACCATCGCATCATTATCTTTTACGTAGTTGTATATTTTCTCGTTCTGAACGTGTAGGCTTTTAAATCGTCAAAATCCGAGTTCGTATGAAGGAGTTATGATAAAAACAATATCAGGTACTTCGTGCGCACGTCGAATGATCATCTCTTATCTAGAATCTTCTAGGGTTTCTTTTGACGCGGCTACGTTCTGACGCTGTAGCCAGATCTCTGATGCCATCATTATGAAAGTCCCGACGTCGTCGCTTAGGAATTGAGACGCCGTCTCCACGCTCTGTGAACGTATTTCTTCAAGATAAATGGTGTAGAGTCATAGTCTTGTCCGTTTCTTCTCCAAATGAGCCAAGTCATGTGTATTTCCTCCAAATGTCATCCAAGTGCTAAAAACCTAAAAACAAACGATTAAGCACATAATTTGGGCATATTTGCATGATTTAGGGGGTTAAATGACCCCGAAATAGTGTATAAAATGACACCTCATCAAATACCCCTACACTTGGGATTTGCTTGTCCTCAAGAAAATTGGCTTTTCTACCTAGACAATAGCAATATGAGGGTCATTTAACCTACTTTTTAAACGTATTTTACAACACAAACTTTTAGACCTCATAATTAAAAGCACAAAAAGTATATACTAGCACCTCACATAAGTGTTTGGGATTCTCTCTTTCTCTCGGGTGTATAATAAATTATAACATAATAGGGAAATGGAAAATTAACACTCATTACCTGTCATAGCATATAAATTACAATAGGCTTGGTAAAGGATCAAACCTCCACCGCATAGGCGCAAGTATTATTCATTACTATCTAAGAGGTCTTTTAAAGGGTTGTGGGGTGTAGATGTAAGATAACATATACGGAAACGAAAACGGATAGGATACATATGGGTGGCTTTGGGTGAATTTGGAGTGGAAGGGTTAGCTAATTATTTATACGAATACACGCTGGTTTGGTTGCTAAGCTAAGACTCAGACGAAGATATGCAAACTCTACACAACTCTACATCAATATCTTTCTTTTTCTTTTCTTAACTCTATGATAAACATAAGCAAATGGCAGCCCGTACATTTTTTTTACTTTTTTCTTTATATATAATTTTTTTTCATAGACTTTTGCCCTGCCATTGCTTAAATATATAATACATCATGGGGGTTTATAGATACACCCTTACACTTGAACTTTTACATACTCGATTATTTATAATCTAACTAATGACCCGATTTGAGGTGGATCAAAATAACATAGAGATCATCTAACAAACATATGAGGGTATTGACTTAACTTTTCTTTCCTATTCTTCCGCGAAATAAATACTACCATGAATCCCAATCGTCCCAAAACTGTATTTATAAAGATAAGGACTTAACAACCGTGTACTCAATAATTAACTTGGGTAAAACAATAATGTACTAAAAGCGAGTACATACAAGGTAGGCTAAGGTGATTTGGGTGTAACGATTGGTTTAAGGGTGACAATGCTCTTCATTAATAATCTGGAATCCACCAGAAAATTACGAGAACCGTGAAAAAGGATAGGCTCGGAGGGTTGTACTAGGGGTATCCTGCACTAATAATGAGTGCATAGCAAGGGTGTGAGATAGTTACTTGATCGATGTGACCATCATAACAATTATAGGTTTAAAACATGGGTTAATCTTAGTGCCTCTTATCATTTAGCAAATCTTAATACTCACTATGCGGTCTTAGGATACATCATAAAAACAAGTTCTAGAATTTAATATACTATCAGTACACTCATATGATTCTTTGAACCGATCTCAATGTTTCAGAAAAGGTGACAAATATTATACGTACACATCCGTAAAGACGAAATAGACACATTATGTGGTGAGCATATGTCCAAGACCGGACCAGACCGGCCAAGACTGGACCGGACCAAGGACCGAAATGGTCCATAATGCCAGACTGCGGACCAGACCAAAATGGTACGGTCCGGTTCGGGTCTGTCCGGTCTGGGTCGGTCTTCGGTCCGGTCCGATCCTACACGGCATTATCATCGGATTTTTGGTCGGACAGGACCGGACCGATCGGACCGAGGACCGAATTGGTCCAAAATACCAAACCGCGAACCGGACCGAAATACCTTCGGTCCGGTCCGGCTCGGTCTGGTCTTCCGGTCCGATCTTGTCGACGGTCTGGTATGATCACCCCTAGACACATATGTCTGCCTTCGAACCTTAACTCGAAATTGCTAAAGGTGGAATCATCTTGGGTATCAATAATGGATACCCGAATTCCTATAGATCTAAAGGCGAACCTCACATTTTTGGGGGTGGAATTCTAAGGATTTTTGTGCTAGTCATAAAAATTCCTATCCATGAGACGCTATTAATACTCTTTTTTCATCGGTAGGTGTCAAAAAAAATTATAAATTTTGGTTAAAATTATCTTTTTATGCTATGTTTCGATATATTACCCATCATTTCAAGGACAAAGCAAATGGAAAATGAAAGAATAGTTTCTAAGGATTGTTTCCCCCTACACTTAAGTTGAACATTGTCCCTAATGTTCTATAAAAGTATCCGTAAAAACAAATAAAAAGAAAAAGAAAACAAGTAAAAGAAACTAGTACTCCTATGGTTTGCTCAATAATGGAGAAGAAACATGTGATAACTGGTTAAATCATCCTCCAAGAATCATCTAATGAAACTTCCTAAGAACTTCCAAGCTTCTTTTCGTCAAATATAACCTATAATCAAAGACAAAGACAACTACACCAAACATAAAATCGACGGGATAGATAAATATATAACAAGAATTTAGGGTTTTGACTCTATGAAAGTAGTAAAGATAGGATGAGAGTAATGATATAATTATAGGTTTTCTGCATGTTTACAAAAGAATTATAAATTTTAAATATTGCACATTTTATTTTTCAGAAATACTAGAAAAAAAATCAAATTTTTACATAGCTGGAGTCGTGACGCCGTCAGGAATAATCCTAACGCCGTCTCTAGAGTCTGTGAAAAATCTTTCTTCGTTTTAATGAGAAATTTCATGCACGCAATATTATAAGTCAAATCTAAAGAAAGCACTGCATAAAAACCTAGAATTAGTCATTACAATCATATGACTCAAAACTGACGCGAATTAATCTAAATAATTTATTTTAGATGTTTGAATTTGGTTCTTAAAAACCGGATATATTCCCCTACACTCATTTTGTTGCAAAATACCTTTGATTGCAAATAAGACGAAGTTCCAAACAAACAAAGCATGATTATAAAATAATTCAAACATAATAAAAAAACAATGAAGAATTAAACCACAAGAGACTCATAATATGCGATAAAAGTAAATATTGGGTTGCCTCCCAAAAAACGCTTTTCTTTATTTACGAGTCTTGTAGCTAGACTTGAAGTCACACGTCCTTACGTTGTTTCGTGAATGCTCACGTGTCCACGAAGAAGCCACTCTTTCATACTTTCATCTATTTGGTATTCGGGACCTAGGTTCAAACATTTTTTGTACATAAATTTGTTCTTTTCGTACGCATTCTTGAATCCGTTAGTTAGATCCCTTTGACTTAGCACAAGGATTGGTGGGATCTTACTCTATGATACGTTTCCCCAACGTTTAAACCTAGGTATGATGTGTGGCATTTGGAATGTGTAATTATCAAAGATCTTATTGAAAGACATTAGTCCTTTAGCGTAATCATATTTGAGTTTAGTGATTTTCCTAAAGGGTTTACCCATTATAACTTCAGCCTTATTTATTTGAATAAACTCTCCTATATCATCCAATACCACAAAGTCCATGATGTAGGTGAAACTACCTACAAACAAACACGTAGACATCCCTAACAACGAAAACTAAGTTCTTCCCTGTGCTTTCTAATCCTTCTACCATTATAGTGTTGTAGGCATTTTGTTTGGTAATGTTCATTGGTAAGAAAGGGTTAAAGTAGGCGACAAATTTCCTAAATCCGATCATACATTGGAATGCCAAGTCATCCCCGTCAAAACTGTTAATTGCCTTTTCTCAGCGCAGCATTCCCACATTCTCGTACTCAATCAATTCATTAAGCACTTCACCGTCATCTGAATCATTATCTGAATGAGGAAAGGGAGAGACAAGGGGTGTATCTACCAATTCATAGTCAGACTCAAGGTCGTTCATATTAGTCTCATTAGATTGGTTGGCGAAGTTGTTAAGTAATCGTTCAATACTCTCTAAACAAGAGTCAACGAAGGCCGAAATTAACTGTAACTCGTGGAGCTCTTGGACGGCTCGTGCACGCAACGCAGCTGGTAGGACAGGACGATTATTGGTTGGGGGTGGATTCGCGTTCTCCATGATGAAGAATGGAATAGTCAATGGAAATTACGAACAAACACACAAAGAAAAGATAGACTATGAGAAAGCTAATATGCGGAAATTTAAATCTCACTTGAAAGGATTCAAACGAGTAGAACTAAGCTAAACTATGATCAAAACCTAACTATTCTCCACGCAGCGGCGCCAAAAACTTGATGCAGTAGTCGTAGGACTTCAACAAGAAGTTTTAAAACTCCCTAGGCAGAGTACCTAATTGTTGTAGTAGTAGTATCGGCAAGACTCGAGGGTTGTTATCGTTCTCTAGGGGAATAGCACTGTGAATGCCGGATTGAATGTTCACTAAGGTCTAGGGGTTGAAGAAAGATTCTTTTTGTATTTTTATATTTTATGAAAGCAAGTAAATTCTAGTTTTAGAGAGGTTTTTGTTTTAAGTTAATTAACTACTAATAAACTAAATAACAATTATACAATGAAGCGTATTCACCTGGGATGCACTACTCCTTGCTAGTTATCCAGTTCTACCTATTGCTTTGTCACACTTGAGATGTAATGTGTAAGTATTTCCTAATTTAAGAACGGATTACACGAACCCGCCATCTATATAATATTTCATTAAGGAAACACACATGTAAGGTAGTATGAAGACTATTACAAGGCCTCTAAAAGTATATTACATGCAATTGAAATATCTTAAGAGGGATCAACCATATAAAGGGTAAGGTAGTATGAAGACTGTTACCCATGTTATCCTTTCTACACACTCACGTTTCCCTATATATGTCAACAGCGATACAGACAAAAGCTAGTTTTCTAAGGCCTAACGCGCACATTCATCAACAAGAAGCAATAGGAAATAAGAATTATAAAATATAATCAATTATACTCATTGAATATGTCGCAAACAACAAGATATAATCAATCAATGACAAGGTTCATGCATACCCAAATAAATACTAGATGAATTAGCCAAGCATACTCAAATAATAGAAATCATAATCAACAAAAGGAATTAAAGACATGATTTAAGATATAAGTGATAATCAAACCATTACAAGATGTTTATGGAATGAATTAAGTTTTCTAAGTTGCTAGAAAAACACCTACCCAAACTCTCTAGTCGGCCTTAGGGTTTGAGGCTTACAAAAAACGAAGTTACGAGGTTGTATTTATAGGCATAAATTAAGTAAGGTCGTCCTGACTCCGTCGGAGAAAATCGCGACTCCTTCGCGCCATTATCTTTCGCGTAGTTGTAGATTTTCTTGTTCTGAACGCGTGGGCTTTCGAATCGTCAAAATCCGAGTTCGTATGAAGGAGTTATGAACAAAACAATATCAGGTACTTCGCTCGCACGTTGAATGATCATCTCTTATCTAGAATCTTCTAGGGTTTCTTTTGAGGCGGCTACGTTCTGAAGCCGTCGCCAGATCTCTGACGCCGTCATTATCAAAGTCCAGACGTCGTCGCTTAGGAATCACGACGCCGTCTCCACGCTATGTGAACGTATTTCTTCAAGATAAATAGTGTAGAGTCGTAGTCTTGTTCGTTTCTTCTCCAAATGACCCGAAGTCACGTGTATTTCCTCTAAATGCCATCCAAGTGCTAAAAACCTAAAAATAAATGATTAAGCATATAATCTGGGCATATTTACATGATTTAGGGGGCTAAATGACCTCGAAATAGTGTATAAAATGACACCTCATCAAATATCTTGTTTAGGACTTTATGTGACCATATGTTTATGTTTAATTATATGTGTGATGACAACCCGACTTAGTCGAAAGTATGTGAACTTGTTTTGCTTACTTAGAACCTCTACTCATTATGTGTTATTAGTATGCTCTTTGTCTCATATATCTATACTAGTTGCATGCATATATGATATATTTGTTTCATGCATACATGTTCACATAGGACTTGCTGTAAATTGATCACTAAAACAAAACTTTTCTAACAAAATTTTAGCAAAAATCAAATTTTGGGTCGTCTAAAAAGTATCAGATGGGCGGCCCCCTTAGCTCATAAGGGCGACCCCCTTATCAATAAGGGGGTCGGCACCATAAATAAGGGGGTCGGCCACCCAGATCACGGGTTTTACTGTTTCTTTCTGCTTTTTGACTCTCTTTTACCTAGCCTCAGCTATCCTTACCTAGAAAACTCGAACACATTTTGAAAATCCTTAAACTAATTTAAATCCATTCTATTTCCAAACTATTTTCTTTCAATAAATTCCCTCCAAATGTTTACTATCACTTCATTATCTTCTTCATCCATTATCAACCACCATAAACCTCCATGGCATCCACTAAAGCTTCCATTTCTAAACCTTCCAAAAGACCAAAAATTAACATCATTCCACTAAAATAATTGTTTGTGGATCTAACTTAAGATGACACCAAAACCCCATCACCCAAACATCAACTCTCATCACCTAGTGCTCCAAATGCACCTTCAAAAACACCATCAACTAAAGATACTTCTTCATCCTTCATTGATTACATACCCAAATCACCAACCTTCTCCACATCACCATCAACTAATGGTTACTTGAACTCACCAATGTCTCCTCTTCCAAGAGTACCTCCATCACCTCCAACTCAAAAAAGTAGATCAATGGACATCACTCTCACCCTTTCACCAATTACTCTACTTGATGGTCAATTTAATACTCCATTACCCTCTCTACCTATCTTTGGTCATCCCATTCCTTGGAACCTTCTTAAAGCACATAGATATTCATGTTTGTGTTGCATTCACAATTGTACTCTTATCTTTGGATTGAGAGAGGAACTCCAATACATGTTCTCTTATATTGAACACATGCTTTCACAACCTCTCTTTCCAAACACTCCACCACCATCAATCTCTCCAAACTAAACATACTCTATGTTTAGTCACTAATGTTTCAAATAATTTTTAACCAAACCTTTTGCAAGCAAGTCTTATGGAATTCTGGAAATATAAAATAGAAATATTCTATGTCCACTAGTAGTGAACTCACGTAGATGAAGAAAAGTGAGTTAGTGGGTAATAATTAACATAGAAGTAGGATTAGTTTTACAGCAATCTCAAGCGCCGAAAAGACATGATATCAAAACACTTCGGATGAAACAAACTCCCTTCGACTACGACATTCGCCTCGACTACATGTCTACGATGAACTACGTCTATCGGAACCAAGCTTTGACTCCGTTCTATTAGTCTATCGTCACGTATTAATCATCTCTCTCGCCAAGCAAACATTCTAAATCATGATAATTAATTATTTCATCCGAAGTAATTAATCTATTCAATTAACAAAAAGTTTATTGAAAATGTCACTAAATCTCGTTAAATCTTCTCTCGGCTTGACAACTTGATTATCTCATCCGAAATAATTAAAGTATTTTTAATTAGCGAAAGGTTAATTAAAATGTCAATCAAAATTCGTCAATCATCTCTAAACCCCTTCTCGATCTAAAATTCTTGACAACTTAAATATTTCATCGGAAATTATTTAAGTCCATTCAATTAAACGAAAAGTTAATCAAATGTGTCAAGTATTTTCACTTTGTCTTCGACGTCATTTTTTTACAACTAGAGTATATTAAATAATATTACTAGTACCTCACGACGTATTTTGATAATTGTATATTGATAAAAAGTGTCAAAATCGAAAAACCAAGAAAATCTTGGTCGCCAGATAGGCGGCCCCCTTATCTTTAAGGGGACCGGCCATGTTAAAAGGGGTGGGGGCCTTATCACTAAGGGGGCCGACCACTTAAAATCGCCAAACACCCTCCTCCAGCATTAAACACAAAACCAAACACTCATTTATGTTCTTTCCCTTCTTCCTGTTGTTGCTGTGATGAAAACCAACACACCAAAACCTTAAAATTCAATCCTTAAACTCAAAATTAATCCATTTTCGCAAGGGGAAAACACCAACAACGTGATTAACAACATCTATTGTAATTTTTTCCATACTTTTCTCTTTCGATTTCATCCAATTTTGTTCTTAATCAAAATTGGATATTTTTCTTTTTTTTGTGTCTTTTATATTATTGTGATTAATTCTAAATAATTCACAACTATAATGATTCCCCATAGTAATAGGAATTCGAAATTCCAATAGGTTTGAATCACTTGAATTTTATTTTATTTTTGGTCAAAAATTTTATTAAAATATACATACATTTTTTATTTCTCTTTTAACTAGAAAATTTTAAAACGTGAACTTATACATTGTTGATTCATGCCAAATATCAATTAAAATGATCATGTATTGATCATCAACGTATACATAACTCAATATATATTTTTCGACTCAATCGGTAAAATTCTATAAAAATAAAGGGGTGTTTGGTTCATTTCCTAGGATCGTAGTTTAGAGTCGAAATGACCATCACTAAATTCTTGTCACGTGTATAGACACATAACTAACTTGTATAAGTCATCAAGATATATAATTCATATATATATTGATAAATTTAATAAAAACAGTAAAATAAAGGGGCGTTTGGTTCAACATTTTAAATTGTCATTTTGAGTTAAAATAAACATCATCCCACTTTTGTTAAGTCACACGTAATGAACTCATTTTAGTCGGCGAAATATACAACTTAATGTATATCTTTCGACGCTCTTAGTCAAGACATATGTTAATAAAGGATCGTTTGGATTATTTCCTAGAATTTTAGTCCAAGCTCGAAATAATCCTTACTCTACTTATTTAGCATAAATACTTGACGAGATTATACTAAGTGTCGAAGTATATAATTAATATATATTTTTCAACACTCTAGATTGAGTCAAAAATAAATTAAGGAACGTTTAGATTACTTCTTAGGTTTTCATTTTTAGAGCCGAAGTAATCTTTGTTACACATTTATTCCTTTCAAAACTTCTTTTTTTTATACTTATAGTAATATTTTATTTTTTTGTTGTCTTCTTTAGGTGATAAACATGCCTCGACCAATTGTTGGTGATATCCCCCTCACTAAATCATACATTCCCAAAGTGTCCAAAACACCCGACATTTCTCACACTATCACAAATTTCTATAAACCTATTGAAGATCGATGTATTCATGAGGGTAGGGTTGTTGATCAACTTTACTACACATCTCATTACATTGATCGTTGTTTTTCCAATGTTTGTCTCAATTGCCTCTACAAAATCAATGAGCCAATTGTTTCTCGTTTCATTCTAGACTTTTATAGTCAAGTCACTCTTCAAATAGAAGATTCCGGTCACATCCTCATCTCTTTCATGATTCAAAACGAATTCATTACCCTTTCCCTCACATAATTTGGCCAAATTCTCAAAATTCCCTACAATGGTCAAGCCGTCTTCATAAACGAATCGGATCTTTCCCCTCTTGAACTTTTCTAAGAGACTGAAGGACCATATCATACTGATCTTCCCACTCCTGATGAAATTCATCAATTTCTTAGATTTGACCGTGTTGATTCAAACCGTACCATTAAAAATAAATTTTTCATTCTCACGCCTAATTAAGTTCTTACTAAGGAAGTTAGAAAATACTTGAAGCGTTGGGAAAAACACATTCGTAAGAATGTTTTCAGTCTCGGAGGTAATCGAGACCACCTCCCGACTTGTCTCACTCATATATTATATTGTATTTTAGCCGGGCAACAATATAATCTCTCTTACTTCTTCGATATGTAATGGAACACTACCCTCATCTTTACAATGGCATTTATAATGTTGTTGATCGAGTCATGCGTCCACTTGCTCTTAAACAAACTCGAAAACCCCGAAGTGATCGTGGAAAAGTCCATCACTCCGTCTCATTAAAATCCGCCCATCATAACTATAGATCTTCATCTCACCATGGAGATGATGATGAGGATGATGGTGCTTCTCGTGCTAGTACCCCATCTCCTACTACCTATCTTAACTCCTTCTCACCACTCAATTACCAAAAATACGACATTCTCACTTCTTCTCAACAAGATGATGATCTTCCTTTCCAGAGATAAACTACCATGCTCAACCAAACGAAGCAAATCCATGATGAAGTTAGAGGTGGATTCAAATCATTTGGAAAGGCATTACGAGGAGTCTTCAGGAAGAAAAAGAAATAAAGATGTTGAATGATGATTAGCTTGGTAGAATATTGATGTGGTAGTCGTAGGACTTCAAGAAGAAGTTTTACAACTCCCTAGGCAGAGTACCTAATCGCTGTAGTAGTAGTATAGGCAAAACTTGAGGGGTTGTTATCGTTCTCTAGGGGAATAGCACGTGAAGGCCGGATTGAATGTTTAGTAAGGTCTAGGGGTTGAAGGAATATTCTTTTTGTATTTTTATATTTTATGAAAGCAAGTAAATTCTTGTAGGATCGTTGTACCTTAGTATACTAATCCTTTAACCTGTAAAGGATGTTACCTCCTTGAATAAATCCAAGTTAGTAGCAATGAAACACAGATATAATACTGTTAATTATGCG
>BQNB010165095.1:4151-14259 GCA_026074375.1 Tanacetum coccineum | reverse complement strand
GGTTCCCAATAAAAGGAACATGATTACCCCTTATGAACTCTGGACTAAAAGGAAACTAAACCTGAACTACCTCAGGGTTTCGGGTTGTAGGGCAGTTGTAAGAATCTCTGATCCAAAGCTGAAAACTTTGGGTGAAAGAGGCATTGAATGCATCTTTATTGGATATGCTGAGCATTCCAAGGCTTTTAGGTTTTATGTTATTGAACCTAATGATTCGGTTTCAATTAACTTTATTATTTAATCAAGGGATGAAATATTTGATGAGAATAGATTATCATCTATCCCTAGACCAAGTCTCAGGATTCCTAATGGAACTGAAGATGTTGGTGGTTCAGTGGTCACTGAAGAGGTCACTGAAGAGGTTGTTCAACAACCTAAACCTGAGCTTAGAAAAAGCAAAAGGAATAGGAGTCCAAAGAATTTTAGGCCTGAATTTCAATTATATTTAATTGAAGGAACAAGGGATGAGGTCTCTGACCAACACTCCTATTGCTTTAATGTTGAGGATGACCCAAAAACATTTGATGAAGTAATGAAGTCCCAAGATGTTGCTTTCTAGAAAGAAGAAATTAATGATGAGATGGACTCCATCATGGGCAACAACACTTGGGTGTTGGTTGATCTACCTCCAAGTTGCAAACCTCTTGGTTGCAAATGGATCTTCAAAAGAAAACTGAAGGTAGATGGAACTATTGAAAAGTTCATGGCAAGGCTGGTCATTCAGGGCTTTAAACAAAAGTCAGGGATAGACTACTTTGATACTTATGCTCCAGTAGCACGTATCAGTACCATAAGAATGTTGATTGCTATGGCATCAATTCATAATCTGGTTATTCATCAGATGGATGTGAAGACAGCTTTCTTGAATGATGACTTGGATGAGGAGGTCTATATGAACCAACCTTATGGCTTTATTATGTCTGGCAATGAAAACAAGGTGTGTAAACTAATTAAGTCTTTATATGGACTGAAGCAGGCACCTAAGCAATGGCATCAAAAATTTGATGAAGTTGTTTTGTCTAATGTTTATTTACTTAACCAAGCTGACAAATGCGTATATAGTAAATTTGATGAATCTGGTAAAGGAGTCATCATTTGTCTATATGTTGATGACATACTGATCTTTGTCACTAACCAAGTTCATGCTGACCTGACAAAGAAATTTTTGTCATCAAGGTTCTCTATGAAGGACATGGGGGAGGCTGATGTTATTATGGGAATAAGGATTAAACATGAAAGTAATGGAATAGCAATTTCTCAGTCTTATTACATTAAGAATGTACTTAAGAAATTCAATTACTTTGAATGCACTCCAGTTAGTACTCCTATGGATACAAGTGAGAAGCTGATGCGTAATAATGATCAGGCTGTATTCTAGGGGGATTGGCTGCTTAATGTATGCCATGACTTGTATAAGGCTTGGCATTGCATTTGTTATGGGTAAACTGAGCAGGTATACTAGTAACCCTAGTACTCATCACTAGCAAGCAATTCAAAGGGTACTGAAGTACTTTAAGAAAACCATAGACTATAGATTGATGTATAGTGGTTATCCTTTAGTGTTGGAAGGTTATACCGATGCAAGTTGGATCAGCATCACTAAAGACAATTCGTCTACAAGTGGTTGGGTATTCTTGCTTGGTGGTGGTGTAATTTCTTGGGCTTCCAAGAAACAAACTTGCATTTTTACACATCTCTCTTTCTATTTTTTATTGCACACCATACCTACTCGTCAATTCTTTTTTTTCACAATTTGCACGCAACATGTTAATTATAACCAGTAGTATTACAAGTATAACTACACAGCGATTAGACTTAGTAGCGTATTAAGTATAAACTAGACACATAACTATATATCTTAACTCACGGAAAACTTTTAAAGACATGTAATAACAGTACTAATGTCATGCACAAACCTCCTCAAAACAATAAAGAAGATAAAAGATTTTCTAACGAGCGATTTTAACATTCCAATATTAGCAATCACAATATTGAAAATCTACTTACATCAAAGGCTTTTGTAAGTAAATCTGCAACATTCTTGTTAGTATTGAATTTGATCATTTAAATCAATTTCTTTTCATTGCAGTCTCTTATAAAATGACGCTCTACTATATGCTTTGTTTTCTACAATCAACAAGATTTTTTAACTCTTATGCAAATATAAACTGCCTTATCAATAAAGATTTTGGTATGCAAGAAATTGTATCCATAATCAAGTAATTGATTCTGAATCCAAAGCACTTGTCCACAACAACTTGAAGTAGCCACATATTCAGCTTCTGTTATGGAATTAACAACCACTGTCTGTTTCTTGCACTTCCATGATATTAATCTATATCTAAGAAATTGACAACCTCCTATTGTAGATTTCCTATCCAAGCTTGCTCTAGCATAATCACTACAATGTTATGCTACCAAAATCAAGGAGAATATCTTTTGGATACCAAAGACCCAATTTTGGTTGACCTTTTAAGTACCTAAAGTTCTTTTTTATAGCATAAAGATGTGAAATCTTTGGGTTGACTTAGTATCTTGTACAGGCACACACTGTAAACATAATATTAGGTCTTGAAGAAGTAAGATACATCAATGAACCAATCATTGATCTATATAAATGAACATCCACTTCTTCACCATCTTTATCCTTGAGCAAAATCTTTTGATTTACCATCGGTGTGCCTTGACATCTTGACACAGTAAAACCAAATTTCTTAAATCTCCAGTAACATAACTTGTCTTTGACTAATAAACATTCCATCCTCCTTCTGCTTTACCTTGTAGTCCTAAGAAGAATATGAGTTCACCCATAAGAACTCATCAAAACTTCTTATAAGGCATTCATCATCCAAACTCAGTGCATACATACTTCTTTGTAAAGCAAAAATGATATTACTACATATACTTGTACTAAAACAAAATATCACTTGTCCCCTTCTAATATACAAAGTCTTCTCTATCTTTCCTCTCCTGAAACCTAATGTCCAACAAATAGGAGTTGACAAGTTCATACAGATCTAGAACTATTGATGTAGGTCCTACAATGCTTTTCACAACCTTATATTACTTTATCAGGGAAGTCTGGAGCTTCAAATCCTTGGTGGTTGCAAACATAGACTTCCTCATTAATCTTACAATAAAGAAAAGCACTCATTCCACATCCATTTGGTACCAATCCACAATGTCTTTAAATGAGGCATAGTAAAAATACCTAATTGCTTCAATTCTTACAACAGGGCATAAGAACCTTAATCATAGCATCCCTTCTTCTTATGAGTAACCCTTGAGCAAGCCAATCTTGCTTTATTTTTTAATCCACAATTCCTCTATATTCATCCTTCTCCTCTATCCCTGAAAAAACCCTACGTTTCGTACCATAGCCCCGTTTTCCCATAAGGTAACTCCCACTAAAGTCCAAACTTCTTGTAAGTTGCTAGTCGGATAGCCTCTTCCTGCATAGTCCTCTATCCAGCTTGGATCCTTCTCGAATGCGAGAAGAGATACCTTTTGGGTCTTCTTGTCATAAAAAGCAAGCAAATACGAGTCGCGATTTCGAAAGTCTTTATGGTTATTGTTATTTCGAGAAATAACTAACAATAAAACCATGTTCTTCCAAACATTATTTAACGTGATCTATCTATGTTAGAGACGGTGTTTGAATCCTAAGTCTCTAAATAAATTGTTCACTGGATGAACTTTGTGTTACCTTGTAGTTAGAATAGACAGACAGGCAAAAATGCATCTTAATTGTTCTCATGTCACCTCTACACAACATCTTCAACATCATCTGCATAAGCAAATATCTTCCCAATTCCAGGCATATTTGGATCATCACGGAAGTTTAATGCTTGATTTTCCACCAACAGCATTAACTTCATTTGTGCTAGCAGCATTAACATTATTAGTGTTGTTAACATTATCTTCCTTTTCTTGATCACTACATTCACTATCTTTACTTGAATCACCACCTTCTTTTCCAAGTTCTTTAGTAACCTTCTTTTCACCATCTCCTGAAGCTTTGAATCCAGCATCAGGAGAACTCTTTAAACTTTGAGAGAATGGTGAATCAGCAGTCCACAATGGTAGCAGAATATAATTTTTGCCACATACTATTTCTATTCTAGCTTTACATGCATCATCACATGCTTTTGTACCTGCATTACCATTAGACTGATTTCCTGCAACAACTGACTTATAATTCATTGACTTTGTTAGTGCATCAATATCAAAAATCCAATTTGGTTCACTTCCTGCAATATTAGGTGTATTCTCACTGAACTGGACATACAGGTTCTCTTCAACTATCCTAGTTCTACTGTTGAATACTCTAAATGCTTTACTATTAATTGAGTACCCAACAAAGAATCCTTCATTAGCCTTACTATCAAACTTGCCTAAGTGATCTATGGTATTAAGAATTGTAATAGGACACCCAAATGGTCTCATAAAGCCTAAACTAGTTTTCTACCAAGAAAAAGTTCATAAGGGGTCTTGTTATGAGGCTTAGTTACTAATACCTTATTTTGCACATAGCAAGCAGTATTAACTGCTTCAGCCCAAAAAGTAGTAGGTAGCTTATAATCAGCTAGCATTGTCCTAGCAGCCTTAATTAGTGTTCTATTTTTTCTCTCAGCTACTCCATTTTGTTGAGGAGTTCTAGCTACGCTAAATTCTCTCTTAATACCTTTTCTCTCACAAAACTGATTCATCTCCTTATTTTTGAACTCAGTTCCATTGTCATACCTAATTACCTTAACCCTTTGATCTATTAGATTTTCTACTCTAGTTATAAAGGACTTAAGTTTGCCACTAGTCTCATCTTTAGTAGCTAGAAAGAAAACCCAACTAAACCTAGTGTAATCATCTGTGACAACTAGGCAATACATCTTTTTCATTAAGCTTTGTTGGACCAAACAAATCCATGTGCAACATATGTAAAGGTTGGCTAATTGAACTTACTATTTTGGACTTACAAGAATCTATATGTTGCTTTCCCTTTTGACAAGCAACACAGGTTTGATGAATTTCAAAAAGTTTTGAACGTAAACCTCTTACAAGATTTCCCTTAACTAGTTTATTCATAGTTTTGAAATTTATGTGTACAAGCCTCCTATGCTAAAGTTCATATTCATTAGATGTGGCTTTTGCAGAGAGACAAGTTAGACCTCATTTAGGAACAATATTCTTTAAATCAACACTATACATATTGTTCTTTCTAGGAACTTTATTAAATAAAACGTGACTTTCAATAGTTAACTTAAGTTTGGAGATAAACAATACATTCAGTGTCATTAAAAAGAACACTATTCTTTTTATCACACATTTTTGAGACACTAAAGAGATTAATCTTTAACTCTCTCACATATTTACACATTTGCAAAATCTAGATTCCCAGTTTTAATGGGACCTTTCCTGTGATTTTCCCTACTTTAGGGATTTCCTCCAAAGAACATATCCTCTATTAATATCTTTATAGTCTATAAGATAGGACATGTTCCCCTGTCATGTGCCTTGAGCATCTACTATCAATCACACCTTGATCGTGTAAATCCATTTATGGATTGCCCTACATATTAGATAAGAAAATTAGCTTCTTTTGGGGACCCAAGCCATCACTGACTTGGATTTTCTTGTGCATCAAACATATCAAACGTCTTTAGGGTGATGATGCTCTGGTTATGATTAGAAACATGGTCTAAAACTTTATTCTTTGGTTTCCAAACCCAACAAGCTGAGACCTTAACAACATTAACATTATTTCCCTTAACAGCATTAACTACTGCTTTTGGCCTAGCAGCATTAACTACTGCTTTGGCATAACCATATAACATTTTTATTTTTATCCTTAACAGTATTAACCCTCTGATTAAAATTACTGTTTTTAAATGTTGTATTCTTATGAATGGGCCTCTTAACAGTTGAATGTTTTGTTTTAGAAAGATATGACATTTGTCTGGCAGCATTCACTGTTGTTTTTGTGTGGGCAGCATTAACTTGTCTAACAGTATTAACTGATACTAAACCAAACTTCATTAGTACTACTCTTGGAACTATGTTCTTTATAACACAAGGGTGAGTCTTTTTAGCAAACTTTTGATGATTCACCCTTTTAACATTGTTCCAAACAGGTTTTATATTTTGAAACTATTTTTGATTCACCTTTTTACAATCTACCTGCAAGTGATCAAAACTTCCACATACAAAACAAGCTTTGTTAAACATCAAAAAGTTACTTCCTAACTGGTATGTGCTTAATTACACATACCATTTACCTAGGAAAACGTGCTTAAAAGACTAAAAACATGCCAAAAATACATTGTATTTGTGTGTTTTGCATTTGTATTGTGTAGGTAACAGATATCTAAGAAAAGGACAAAAATTAAGCCAAAACGAACAAAACCGAGCACGGGAATAGAAAGAGCATGAAAAGTCAAAAAGTCAAAGTCAACCAAAAAGTCAACCAAGTCAAATTCAAAAGTCAAAGACGAAGCCAAAACCGAAGAAATACTTAATGGGCCAACCCGCACCCATCCAATAGGTCGGGGCAGCCCATTCGGCATTTATATCAAGACTTACACAAACTTAAAGCTTAAAAAAGCCCAATCCTTAAACCGGCCAAAACAAAAGCCCAAACCATACACCATTTACCCATATTACACCAAAGGTCCTTAAACCTTCAAACCGTTAGTCTAAAAGGGCTAACAGTGTCAGTCCAAAAGGACTAACGGTGCAAACACATAAGGAAAACAGGGCTAACGCCCATTAAACACAAACACAAAACCATATCCCTAAGTCCCGCCATTGATACTGTTCATCTGTCTCTTTACTCTTTATCCCCACAACCTGCCAAACCTATGACTCTCCTATTAAACCCCACCCCATAACACAACAAAACCACGTTGGCAATCCTCTAAATCCCCATTCGTCAAGGATTGAAGACAAAGAATGGATGGCTTAGATGATAGAACTTGGAGAACACTCAAGATTGAAGGCTAAGATTAATTCTTGACTCACTCACACAACTAACACACCTCTCAATTGTCTCAGTGAAGAAACACAAGTCCAGGAACCCAAGGCTTTGAATTTTATCTATATATAGGACCCTTTGTAAGCCTTCAAGAGGAAGGAGATATATCTAGATTTTTACTTCACAACTTATTTACTTATGTTTTTACTTTATGAAATTTAAATTTCCAAGTCTTGTAATCCGTTTTTAAGTTTAATGAAATTTGAAGTTTTTAAGTTTTAAGAATCTGTTCCTTTTAAGTTTATGTTACTTTGTGTTCTAAAATCTTTGATAAGCTATTAAAAGCTCTTGTTTAACTCTCTTATAAGCTGTTTTAAACTTAAACAATGAAAACTTTCTAATTTTTGGTTGTTTAAGTCCTTTTACTAAAAATCACCAAAAATCTCAAAAAGTAATGGAGCATGGTTTATTTTGGATGGTCATGGGTTAGTGCTTATTGGATAAGCATTAGGGTGAGTTATAAGCTGATTTGGGTGCTTAACTCTTAACCAAAAGCTAAGGATCTTTGTAAGTTCTAAATTTTATTATCAAGTCCATTTTATGCATCTGCTAATTTATTGCTTAATTTGTGCTTATTTTGCTTTTTAAATGCTTATTTTGTCTTTATTATGCTTATTTGATTTAGTTTGATGCAAGTCTTATTCTGTTTTAGCTTAAAAATCTGTTTTATGGATTTAAAGGGGTGTTTGGCTTAGCAGATCTAACCATGAGTGAGTACTGCTAGTGCCTTTTAGTTTTCAAAAACCCAATTTGTTAAGCTTAAGTTAAGCCTTAGGGCTTGTTTTCATAAGTTTCTACAACTTAAAAACTCTCTTTCAAAGTTCTTAGTACTTAAGGTTTTAATTTATGGTTTTATAAGTTTGTCAAAAAGCTTTTATGTTAGATTCTGTTAGAATGCATTATAGTTGTTGCTTATGTTCATTTTGTTGTTTCAAATATGCATTAGAATAGAGTTTTAGGGGCCTGCACTTGTGGTCCTTAAGTTTTGAATCAAATCTGTCATAGAAATTGTTTAGGTTTCAGTTTTTAGTTTTAAAATGTCCATTTTGAGAATCAAATTTAGATAAGCTTAAATATGATTTAGGTTATGATTTTTATTTTATAAGCTCTTTGTAGTATAATCTTATCTTGTTTAAAATTCCAGCCCTTAAGTTTAAGTTTAAGCCCTTTTAATTAAGCCTTGAAAGTAGCTTCATATACTGCCTTCTATTTACCATTTTGCCATCTAGTTTGCTAATTTGCTTATTTGAACATTTCTGCTTTTCACTTATGCTTATTTCTAGTATGCATTTGCTTATTAAGTTGACTTATGCATGTTTTGAGCTTATTTGGTCAGTTTGAAGCTTATTCAAGCTTATTTGAGGTTTTCATTTTAGACAAAAGTTGTTACGTGTTTGAGTTAGTTTTTTTAGTTTTCTGCTTATTTCAAACTACTTTTCTGTGCTTATTATTGCTTTTCAAAAATAGTTGTAGTTTTAAAAGATGCTTATTTTTAGCTTATTAAAAAGTTGTTAAAAAGTTGTGCAAAATAAAAATATTAGGGTGTAGGGGAAGTCAAGGGTGAGCAAGGCTCGAACCAGAGACCTCTCCCTTAAACACACAAAGCCTTAACCATCTGCACTAGTAGGGCAATCTGTCTACTTGGTGCAGAAGTTTGATATTTTACCCTTTTTAGCTAGTTTTGCCTTATAAGCCCTTTTAGCTTATTAACAGCTTATGGCTATAAGTTGTTGAACCCTATTTATTTTTCCTGCATTCTACATTGTTTAATCTATGTTCCCTGAGTTTTTCAGATTTTTATGAATTAATTTAGTATTTTTAATCATTTAATTTCATTAAAAGTGTCTTTAATTCATAATAAATAAAATAAAAGTCAAAAAAATTTATAATTCTTTTTTAGAAAATTTTCTTTTATCATTTAGGACTGTTAAAAATTAAATTTGCATTCGTAGGGTTACAATTTTAGGATTTAGGTTACTAAAGAACAGTTTTGATCCCGTTATTGTTTTTTCGCGTTTTAGCTTTAATTGCTTTTGTTTTAGGCTTGCCTTTACATGTTTTTGCATTTTGTTTGTAGAAATAGAATCAAGAAATCATTTGTAGGATCCCTTACTGAATAGATCTTGAACCTTTAGCTTGCAAAGGGTTTGTTACTTTAGATAAATCCAAAGCAACAATAATGAAACACTGATTGAACATTATTGATTATGCAGAAACTAGTCAACAATGCTAAGAAGAACAGTATTAAGAAAACACAAGAGATCTTCTATCAAACTCACACTTTATATTATAACTTGAATCGTACTAGGTTACAAGCTATGATTGCTAATTGATCTCTATTGATCTATATTGACTAACTATGCCTAGGGTTCCTTTTATACACCAAGGAAAACCCTAATGGGCTTACAAAACGTGTGAAGAGATAATGCATATCTATTCTTATAATAACTCATGCATATCTCCTAACAGCATTAACTATTATATGCTAGCAACACTAACTTACTACTAACAGCACTAACTATACTAGCAGTACTAACAATGTACTAGCAGTACTAACTATACTCTAACAGTACTAAAGACTTAGTCTATTTTCTTCAGTCTTTCTCAGCAGCACTAAATCTTCACTAGCAGCACCAATATTGAACCAGCAGCAGTAAGTTGTAAAGTCTTCTAAAACCCAACATCATTGAACCATTCAAACACACAATCACGAACGTAACTTCGATTTTCAATTCACGCCTCGTCGGGATACGACCCGGGAAGGTTTTCTTTTAGGGTTTTACTTTTGATAAAAGCAAAATCTCTTTAAAAGGCCTCTTGGAATACTTATTATTGATATTATCCTTTTATATATTTATATTATATATTTATTATATATATTATATTATATTTATATAATACTAAAAGGATTTTTACAAGTCAATTTTTGGTGCCGTTGCCGGGGAGGTTGTGAAACGATTATCGTGTTTTGTTTGAAGATTAGTGTTTGAAGACCCTTCCCCGTGAAGTTATCATTTTCAATTGTGAATATTTTATTTTTCAATTATTGTGAATATTAAGTAATCAAAAATACCAAAAAAA
>BQNB010165094.1:0-14259 GCA_026074375.1 Tanacetum coccineum | reverse complement strand
TTCTTTGTTTGATCTAGATGACCTTCTTAGTTGTCTCTTGGACCATTTCTGGACCGGTGAGTTGAACTTGTCCAACCTCGGCCCAACAAACATGTGAACGACACTTTCGATCGTAAAGTTCCTCGAATGGTGCAGCCTTGATGCTAGCATGATAACTGTTGTTGTAAGAAAACTCAACTAGTGGCAAATGTCTAACCCAACCATTTCCAAAGTCGATCACACAAGCACGTAGCATATCCTTGAGAGCTTGGATAGTTCTCTCGCTTTGTCCATCAGTTTGTGGATGGTATGCAGTACTCATATCCAAACAAGTATCCAAGGCCTTCTGAAGTGATCTCCAGAAATGTGAGGCGAGATTAGGGTCACGATCACAGATGATTGAGACGGGTATTCCATGCCTCGTGACTACCTCCTTTATGTACATCCTCGCCAATTTCTTCGTGGAATCAGTTTCTCTCATTGGCATAAAGATTGCAGACTTAGTAAGTCGGTCAACAATCACCCAAATGGTGTTATGGCCTTGTGACGACTTAGGAAGCTTTGTGACAAAATCCATAGTGATATTGTCCCACTTCCATTGAGGTATCTCGGGTTGTACCAACAATCCTGATGGTCTTTGATGTTTAGCTTTGACTCTAGCATATGTCAAACATTTGCTAACATAGGTGGCGATGTCGGCCTTCATATTCGGCCACCAATATAGCATTTTCATGTCTTGATACATTTTGTCAGAACCCAGATGGATAGAGTATTTTGATTTGTGGGACTCGTGCATGATCACGGTCCTTAAATCACCATAACGTGGCAACCAACTCCTACCATTTAAGCATAGAGTTCCGTCCGTACGGGGTTCCAACTTTTCCTTTGGTATATCCTTCCTGATCATACCTCCCACGTCTTCATTCTTAACGTTCTACGGCTTTTGTGCTTCTATTTGAGCTTCCAAAATATGTTTGGGGAGATTCAAACCAATAGTCATGACTAAGGCTCAAACCCGTAATGGCTTATTCCGTTCCTTACGGCTTAAGGCGTCGGCCACTACGTTTGCTTTCCCCGAGTGATAACGAATTTCACAGTCGTAATCACTGAGCAACTCTAACCAACGACGTTTCCTTATGTTCAGTTCCTTTTGGTCAAGAATTTGTTGTAAGCTCTTATGATCTGTGAACACTGTACACTTGGTTTCGTACAGGTAGTGCCTCCAAATTTTTAAAGCAAACACCACTGCACCAAGTTCCAAATCATGAGTAGTATAATTTTTTTCATGAATTTTCAACTGGCGTGAGGCGTAAGCGATCACCTTCTCATTTTGCATCAATACCGCACCCAACCCTTTATGCGACGCATTGCAATACACAATGAAGTTCTCAGCTCCTTGAGGGAGAGCTAAGATGGGCGCGCTACATAACTTATTCTTCAAGGTTTGAAAAGCTGCTTCTTGTTTGTCGCCCTATTCAAAGGCGACTTTCTCCTGAGTGAGCTTGGTCATTGGCTTAGCAATTTTCAAAAATTCTTTGATAAATCTCCGATAATAACCGGCAAGACCTAAAAATTTTCGTATCTCTGTTGGAGTCTTAGGAGATGCCCATTATTTTATGGATTCGATCTTGGCGGGATCCACGTGAATGCCTTGGCTATCAATCACGTGGCCGAGAAATTGTACCTTAGGAATCCAAAATTCACATTTAGAGAATTTAGCGTACAACTCCTCATTCTTAAGCAATTCCAGAATTGCCTTAAGATGCTCTTCATGCTCCTTCTTGTTCTTTGAATAAATTAGTATATCGTCGATAAAGACAATTACAAACTTATCCAAGTATGGTTTGCACACTCAGTTCATGAGGTCCATGAATACCACAGGTGCATTTATCAAACCAAATGGTATTACTTGGAACTCGTAATGACCATACCGAGTCCTAAATGCCGTCTTCGGAACATCCTCTTCTCGCACTCTAAACTGATGATAACCCGACCGCAAGTCTATCTTTGAATAAACACTGGATCCTTGTAGTTGATCAAACAAATCATCAATCCTTGGGAGAGGATAACAATTCTCCACCGTCAGTTTATTTAATTCTCGATAATTGATGCACATCCGGAATGATCCGTCCTTCTTTTTGACAAACAAGACCGGAGCTCCCCAAGGTGAGGAACTGGGTCTTATGAAGCCCTTGTCGGAAATTTCCTTCAGTTGATCCGACAGTTCTTTCATCTCGGACGATGCTAATCAATAAGGCACCCGTGCTACAGGTGCATCACCAGGTATCAAATCGATTCAAAATTCTACTTGTCGGGCTGGTGGATTACCCGGCAAGTCCTCGAGAAATAATTCGGGAAAATCTCAAACAATTGGTATGTCTTCAAGTTGCTTCTCCTTTGACTTGTCTTCGGCCTCCTTTGTGGTAACATGTGCCAAAAAGACATGGAATCCTTTTAGCAAGTACTTTTGGGTTTTGGTACACGAGATGATGTTTAATCGGGACATGTATCCGTTGTCGCTTCCGTCACCACGAACAGTTAATGTTTCATTTCTCCAGGGAATATGAATGATCTTCTCGGCATAAACTATCACGGGATAATACATTGACAACTAATCCATACCAATTATGATGTCAAAACTACCAATTTCTACGGGCATCAGTTCGATGTTGAATGGATGATTTAGTAAATTTTCTAATGGCGAGCAAATTTGAGAGCGAATTACCCTAGGGAGACTAGTGATGTGTCTTAGCTTTTCGGCATAGGATTTGGTATAAAATGATGTCGACTTTATAGTAAGATGGAGTAATGGTCTACTTAATTGCTATGGTTACTAATTTGATTTCCCGAAGTAAACGCGTTTTTATGAATACGCACACAAAACTTTGTTTTTCAAGGATGTAAGTAAAAATAGATTTATTGACAAATGTTACATGGTGACTACTCTCAGCATGGCATAGTCCTTCCTGAATTATACATAGGTGATCAGGCTATGTATATTTGAGGGCTAATGATGCGATGCTCATTTTTGTCAAAATTATGTTATGTATAAGGAAGTATCAAAGAGTTTTATAAGGTGACCAAAATGATTCACAAGGTGGATGTAAGGTTGTTGATAGGATGACAATAAAATGGTTTACAAGAAATCGTATGATGGTTTACAAGACAATAGCTAGATGACTCATGGGGTGTCAATAAAATAATTAAAAATGGTTTCATAAGGTAAGAACGAGATAGTTCATGAAGTGATAGTAACGTAGTTTTTAAGATGATTGTAAAATAGTATATAAGATGTCAAGGAGGTAATTCATAAGGTATTCATGAAATGATTGTGAATAGTTTATAAAATGTTAGTTTATTGAACGATGGTAAAATAATTTGTCAATGATAGTAAAATGGTTTATAAAATGATAGTTTATCACTCCATAGTAAGGTAGTTTGTTAATGACATTGACTTTGTTTATGAGACGATACTAAAATTGTTTATGAGATGGTATCAAAATTGTTTTTGAGGGAATCACGCGACCGTTCATAATGTTTTAGTAAGTGGTTTGTATGAATAATTAGAGAATTGGAGTAGATTGGCGGAAATTTCACAATACATAGATTTGAGAGATAATTTGAAATCGTTTAGTACAACGAAAATTTAAGAGGAAGTACATTGAGATTCTTGAAGGACATAGAGTCTACGATAGTTCAAACTTAAGTTTTACTAAGTAATAGGTCTCTCATTAGATGTTGATGTTAGACGTCGTGGCGCTATAGTCTCCACGAGCTTTTCCTTTCCAGTACATGTCCATACGATTATGAAACTTCACTATTGTACAATTACTCTTGTAGTGTCCTAGACTTCCACACTCATAACAGGTGAGAGTTCATTGATTCCTAACAATAGTAGGTGTTCTACAATTTTGGGTTATGTGGCCAACCTTCTTACAATTTCCACACTTTACAGTACACGGTCTATTATGGTGAAATTTGCACTGGTTGCATAGAGGTAGAGATCCAGCATATGCCTTCTTGTTGATTGGTCTAGTAGCGTGTGCTCTAGGCACCTTATGCCCTTTGTTTTGTTGGCTCGAGCTTCCATTATGGTTACCTTATTACTTCCTCTTGTTGCTAGCATTCTCTGCTATCTTGTCTTCTTCTCGTTTGGTCTGGCTTATTGACTTGTGGGCCATATTGGTTTTTATCTCATAAATAGCAATAGCCTCGATAGCATTAGCCACTTGTTGGGCTACAAATGCTCAATTTCCTCAACACTCATCCCTTGACTAACAGTTGTCATTGTTCTTCAAAGTTGAAAGAGTAATAAGATGAGATTAGTTTAGTTATCTAAGTCGTGCTCCAAAAATAGAGTGTTGTGAGATGATGTATGGTAAATATGAATATGCGCTCATGGCATAAATAAATGATGGTAAGATATCATATTTGATAGCTTATGTTTAGGTAGCGTTTAGGACCTACGAGCTTATCGTACTACCTCACCTAAAGAAATATTCCAGTATTTATATAATAACCCTTATATAAGTAATTGTAGAGTATGTGTAAAAGAATGTAGACTCATCTTTGAATATATATGTAAGACCCTCATAGTAATGTACGTACTATAATATGAACACGTATATGGATCGTGTAAGCATCTAGTATGACCAACTAATGCAACAACTATTGTATGTATGTCCTGTGAAAAACCTATTTGTATGAATGCAGTGTTTAAAACGGTTATAGTCTAGCAACAATATTTGACATGGTTCTCTATAACCTTGCCTCTGATACCAATCTGTAACACCCCCAAATAGGGTCGCGGTGGAATAATGTGTTCGGGAGCGTTACTTCATAGATCAACAGCACAAGATATGAGAACGACCTTAAAGAGAGTTGTTTGAAAATAATACATTGGATTTAATAAATGTTGTTACAAAAGCTCAACGGCTTAACTTGTTCACCCTTGAAAATGTAAAGTTTTTAGATCATAACAAATATCCCTAAAATTTAATGCCTCTAAGTCTTTATGCAATGACTCCAAAATGATTGACCACCAATGTATTTCTTTGCTCTTGTACCTCATAGACCTGAGAAAACATGCTTTAAAATGTCAACATAAAGTTGGTGAATTCATAGGTTTATGTAAATATAATGTAGAACCGCAAGATTTCCCCGTGATTATGCAACCTGTATACCCATCACAAAATGTATTTATGTTTCCCTAAGCTCATGACACTGAAGCTCGACATGTATGAATGCAATATAAATATTGCAATATTGCCTGTGATGATGTTTAACCCAAAACATCCCAAATCCGACATGGTATACATTCGTTGGTTCACTCCGTGACACCAGTGAGAGCTACTCACCCGGATGGGGATGTCAATCCCAAATAGATCTATTTATAACATCCGCACTCACACAAAGTAATTGACAGTTCATGATAATGTGGCACAGTATGGTCTTATCGCAACTTAGCAAACCGTACTCATGAAAAATGTACAACTATACGTACAATTTTGTAAACCAATGCAAGTTTATCTTACCCCAAAAGTTGTAAATCATTAATAAGTAAAAACAGGGGCATATGAACACCCACCTTAGTGAATAAACTGATGTAAAAGAATCAATGTGGAATGGAGACCGTCACTGATAATACCGAATTCAACCAATTAAATAAATATCGTATGAGTAACCATGTACTTAATAATACTACAATCACAATATATATTTTACACCACCACCTAATTAGATTTTTTGTTTAGTTTAAAATTCAAAACAATGTTTAAAACCGTAACTTTATTGAATAAAGGTGTTTTGTATTTGTATCCGTAAGATAAAGTGGGTTTCATCTCACAATTGATTGTTTGTGTAATAATACATTTTAATATTATTGATTGATTATATAATTGGATTATTGTTCTTTTTAATAAAATAGTGCACACAAGTGAAGATAGTGTACACGGTTTTTAATAAACCTCGTATCTATATCTTTAACTCCGTTTCAATTGTTTTCTTATGTCCTCGGTTTCGTATTAAAGAAAATCTATCAAAATATATATTTATAATATTTATTCCCCTGAGACATTAGTGTTAATTGTTTTTATAAAATTATATAAAGACAACTTTTAAAATATAATTAATTGTCGTAACCTTCCAAAAGTCCAAACTTTCTCATATTATCCTTTCGCATGTTCTTATAGTAATTGATTCGTATTTGAAAAGTCTAATCAAATTTTATGTTTGTAATATGGTTTGCTACTGTTATGAACAGTAGAAATAAGTGAAAGTTTATAAAAAACTTTTCTATAACTTAATTAAGTGACAATCGTATATTATTTGTAATCTCGTATCGTTTTTAATAACGGTTTTTAGTGATTCCTAATTTCCACGTCTTCTATACGATGATCTATTTCAGAAATAATATTTCCCATACATTATACCGTCAGACCAATAACCTATGTTTCATAAATTTACTTTTTATAAAATACTTTAACTTAAACTTGTAAATAACGTATCACCTTCATTTTAAATCCGTTTTTCGAGTTTCTTACATGTTTGGATTCGTCATGAAAAGTACTATCTTTATAAAATATCTCCCTTAATATATCAGATCTGAAACAGTGAATATTTTTATAAAATAACTTTTATAAAAATACTTTTATACATTTAATTATTGTAAACTTAAAAATGTCATATCTTTTTCGTTATAGCACGGTTTTTCAAGTTCCTTATATACACCCCACAGTCTTCTTAACTATCCTTGTGATTAGGGTTTTAACTAATTGAAATAAAACATAAAATATACATGTTTATACACGAATTCAAACAAAAAGGTACCAAAACAGTTTGTATGTTTTCTTTTTATAAAACAAGTTTTACCATTCCTTTTGTTAAGAGCTTTTGTACAAATCTTCCCAATTTTCCTACAATATATCTTACATGCATTAAGACCTTAATTCCATAACACTTGTAACAAAGAAATCCTGTCCTCATGATCATTTTACACATAAACTTGTAATTATCTTTCAAACAAATAATTTCACAAACAAAACTCAAAATCAACTAGTACTTATATAAGTGTGTTACTTTCATTTCATGTCTTATTACCACAATTATACTTATAAAATCAAACCTATACATGTCTTGTAATATCACCATAAAACATCAAATTAAACCTATGTGGTGATTAACATATATTTTTAGTATGTAAGACATGTAAATGAATAATGAAGAGTTAAACTTAAATGTACCTTAGAGATGAGTAGTAGATGATGAACACAAGCATAAACTAACTTAACCCAATAAAGTTAAACCAAGTCCTAATCCAAAGCCATAAGTGGCGGTTTTGGGTTTATGGTTAACAAGACATGGTTTTGTTTTAAACCACCTAGTACATTCTTTAATTTCTCTATGTTGTACAAGATTTAGGAAAATCTTATGTTGTTAGATTGTGTGTGTGATGAGTGAAGGAAAGGAGCAAAAAGGAGATCATGTGTGATCTTTGTACAAAGGGTATTAAGCTCCTAAGTACCTCTCATTAATGAGCAAATTGTTGTACAAGATTTATTTGTACTTAACCTTAATTAGCTAGAGTTGTACAATGTCACTTTGTAAGATTTGCAAGAGATTCTTAAGAGCATGTAAGTGATCTTGCTCCTTCTCACACCATTGGACGCCTAGGATTAGAGTTAGGGTACAAATGATTAGACAATTTCTAATTATATGGGATTAAGGTGTACTTAAGTGGTTAATAACCAAGAGTATATAATGTTTGTCTTATGTTTGTGTTATGTTTAAACATAACCGAACCTTATAGCCTTAATGATACAAACATTGTATAATTTTTGTGTTTAGGGAATAAAAGTGGGTATTGGTTTGAGTCTAGATAAGTCTAGGTATTTCCCGGGTATGTCTAAATGTATTTTATTGCGAAACGTAAGCGTTTTACGTAACCAATAAAAATAAAATATGAAAAGTTATAAATTATGCTCTTAATAATTATATAACACTTGATTGACGTAAACTTTTATTTGCTTGGTGTCTGTTTACGTTGAATGATGATTTTTAGTTTACGCGATTTAACTATACGATAATAATTAAAAGTAAACGCGCAAAAGCCTAAAAATAAATAATGGAATAAATGAAGTCGTAAATGACCTGAAAATGAGAAATGTTACACAAATTGGCGATGTATAGTATTGTATAAAGTGGGAGATATCGTCACTTGCCTTGTAAAGTATGTAAAGTATGGGATGATTGGGAAGTTTGTTGTCTTAGTTGTAGGATACCTCTTTTTGGATCCCACTTCAATAGATTGAATTCCTTAAGCTTGTTTAAGGTTTAGTTATATTAGATAAATCTAACAAAACTATAGTAGAAACTTTGTTAAGTGTATTAAAGATTCTGCGGAATCTAATCTTTAATATTAGAAGAATTCTTAATGAAACAGTAACACAAGATCACAATTTAACAAACAATAAAAGCTCCAATATTATTAAGAATAATACAAATATTCTCCTAGTATTAGGATTACAAAACCTTAAAGCTATGAACTATACGACTTTGTATTTCTAGATAGATTGATATCAAACTCTATGCCCTAGGACCTCCTTTTATACACCAAGGAGTCCTAGTCGATTTACAATATATTCCTAAGACATAGAATATTCTCTATTACCTATTCTATAAATAACTAATACTTATCACGTAAGTAATCTTGATCTCCAAACATTATTTATCCTTTCTTTTGTATTTATCCTTTCTCTGACAGTAGAAACTCTTTCAGCATTCTTAATCTTTAAGCAGTTATAACTTTTGTACTAGCAGCATTAACTTTTAACACCAGCAGTAGTAACTTATACATCAGCAGCATAAACTGAGTACAAGCAGTAGTAACTACTTAGAATATTTTCTTTAATCTTCACCAGCAGTACTAACTTTACACTAGCAGTACTAATATATACTAACAGTAGTAACTGTGAACTAGCAGTACTAACTTTATACTAGCAACAATAACTACTTAGCATATTTTTCATTAAAGTTAATGAACAACACTAACTTTAGCTTAGCAGCAGTAACACAAACCTTAGCAGCAGTAACTTTAAGATCATCAAAAAATCTTTTAATCCTAACAAAAAGAGCTAAACATATTTAGGAAGAGTTAAAAGAAACTTATGATAAAGTGGAAATCTTAAGTTTCTTCATTGAAAGCTTCATTAATCACCAAGAGGATGCTTCTAAACACTTCATTGATTCTTAAGTTGTTTTGTGAGAAGTTTAAGAAGCTGATATGTCATTTCACTAAAATGGTCAGCCTGAAGCTTCTTGTTTAACATGTTAGTAATTGTAAGAAGGTGTATGGGTGATATCTAACCAACATATAAAATAGCATGTTCTGTATAGTTACACAATGAACTCTACAAGAATCATAAAGCTTCTAGTTTAGCACTTTAACTAAACCTTGTTGATTCTTCCATACATTATCTTCAACATGATGTTCAAACATGGTCTTCAAATTTTGAAGTAACAAAGTATCCATGTAATTCACTAGCTCTGTCTTCTTAAATCTAGCTTTGAATATACTCCAAAGAACTTCCAAGTCTTCTCTGTCAAAGTTTTTAAGCATCTTTCCAAAAGTTAAATACATCTGAGTCTTACCATCTGCTCTGATAATTTGGAAATAGCTTTTCTTTCCTTCTTTGTAGATCTTTTAGTCAACAATGGTGGGAGATTTGATAGATAAATGTGTCGCATCAATAGTTACATCATCTCCATCATCGAAAACTATTTTCAAACATTGCTTAAGCTCTTCAGACTCTTTGTCTTCTTCCACTTTCTGCTTCTTAGAGCTTTCTTGTTCCAGCTCTTCTCCTGCTCTCTTTAAACTGCTCTCTTGTGCTATCTCTGCTTCAGCTTTCTTTGAACTTTCTTCTTGCTCTGCTTCTGCCTTCTTGGAACTCTCTTCCACTAACTCAGTTTTGTAGTCAACAAAGGTATTCACTATTTTCATTGCTTTTTCAAACAATTCTTGAATATTGGCAAAGGACTTGTTTTTCAAACTTTTAGGCTTCTATCCTTCCATGTTTTTCAGATAAGTACACATGATACTCCTTTGTTGAGCTCTTGTTGGTGGTCTGTTCCTCTTCTCTTCTGCTCTCTTAGCTACAAAATGTTTTCTTCTTTGCTCTAAGAATTGTACAAACAATCTTGCCTTTTCTTCATCAGTCAATTCTTCTTGCTCTTGAGCTTGCAGTCTTTGAGCCAACTGATAATCAGCTTTAACTTTAGCCTGAATATCATCCCAAGCTATGTTGACTTCTTAAATTTGTTGAGCTTTTTCTCTGGCAAACCTTTCTTCTTCTTCTTCTTTAGCTTGTAGTTTGAAGGAAAGTTCTTCATCAAGCCTAAGTAGATCTTTCTTAGACATTCTCTTCGCAGGTTCTGGTTCAACCATTTTGCCTTTACCTTTGTCCTGAAACTTGACCTGTGATGGTTGTTGTAAAGAAACTGTTGGTGTAAGTGCTTGCTCCTATTCATGAATAACAATCCCTTTATCCGTGGGTCTTGTTTTATCAACTGTAATTGTTGTAGCAGTAATTGTTGTTGTAAGTGTTAGTGTTGTTGTTATCGATTCACTTGGATTTCTAAAAGCAATGCCTTGAGTTGGTGGTTTAGCACTTTTCAGTTCAACAAATGCTTTAGCCAAAGTAATCTCATCATCAGTTATAACAGTTGTTGTAGTTGTAGTTGTAGCAGCACTAACTGGAATTGTACTGGCAGTACTAACTGTTGTAGCAGCAGCATTAACTATTTCTTCATTAGCACTAACCAACTTAGCTTTTTCAATAACAATAGTAACTTCTTCAACCACACTTCTTGTTTCCTCAGTAGTTTTAACAAAATCTTCATTGTCAACAATCACCTCATCACCATCTAAGTCATTAACACCAAACATATCTTCATCAGTGTGAACATTGACCAGGGTCATGTCTTCATCAGCATCAATAGCATTTATCCTCCCCTGTTTGGATGCATCCTCACCCAAACTTTCATCTTTAGAGGATTTAACTCTAGCTGTAAGACCAAGTTTGTATAACCTTTTAAGCCTATGAGTTCTTGACTTATTCCTTCTCTCTAGCTTCTTGACTCTCCTTTTCAAACTTGCAATCTCATTAGCTTGAGTGGTCTTTGTAGTCCCTAAATCAAGAACCTTTTGTTGTAAATTTATACATAGTTCCATCAATTCATTAAGTTTCAGACTATCCTTACCACTTCGAAGTGTGTTACCTTTTGCGAGCAGTGGATCATTGGAAAGTTTAGATACATTCTCAAACCTAGTTTGAGCAATTGTATCCCCCATGGTTTCTTGGCGCCTAGGACCACTACCTAAACTAGTTCCTGAGGAGCTTGGTTCATTAAGTGTTGCCTTGGATCGGGTCTTAGTTATGTTACCACTGTCCTGCTCTGCTTCTAAGCTAGAAGCAGTAGTGGCAGCCCTTACCAAACTGTCATTCAACTCCTTATAGACAGCCTCATCTGCTACATGTTCAGTAGGACCACTAGACTGAGGTACATGAGTATCCTTCTTAGGCCTCCTAGGTTTTTGTGTCTTTTAAGGTTGAGATGTTGATAGTTGAATAAAAGTGGGTGTGTGATGGGGATCAGAGGGATTTACTAAACCTTCACCTATTTCTGCTTGATCTTGTATCACCATTGTTTGGAATAAGGGTGTTTCCCTTCCAAAAAAACCTTTCCCTACCCTTCTCATATTCTCAAATATCTTCTTAGTGTGAGAGGGTACAATGTAAATTCTCTTATGAGTTGGCAGCCCATTAAGTTGTTGATTCACAAACACTTGTACAAACCTTAGATACATCAAAATTTTGCCCACATTATCCAAGTTCTTCACCATACTTTTAAAAATGTATTTTGAAAAGTTAAACTTCTGGTTTGTAGCTAAGCATGTAATTGCAGAAGCCATGATGCTACTAAACTTATTCCATGCAGTAGTTTTAGAACTTGGGCATTGTAAAACAGTATAAATAAGGAATTTCCATTGTTAGGAAAAGAATGCCTTATAGAAAGTAAGATTCTGTAAAATTTTCTCAAACCCCATTAGTGTAAGCTGTTCAAAGATGGTAGCATTGGGTAGACAATCAACACCTTCAGCATCTTCCAGTTGAAGATCTCTTCTCACAGTTGATTTAGTTATGATTATCTTCTTCCCATCCACTAGGGCTTGTAACTGTACTTCCCCATTAATAGTTTTTGCCTTGGCAATAGCCCAGAATTGTTCAATACACAAAGTATAGATTGTAGGATTAACCGTTAATGCATGCTTAATAGTGTGTGCATTCAAGAAATTTACAATTTGTTTAAACCCTTCACTTTCTGTGGGTTTACACAAGAATGCGACCATATTGTGAGTATCAACAAACTTTAGGGTTGTCATTGTGTTGGGTTTTGATGATGGATGATAAAATTAAGTTAGGGTTTGTGATTAGAGAGTATATGAGTGAATGAAATCGATTAAATGAGTGATTGAAACCCTTAATTGAAGTATTTATGAAAATACCCTCAACAACATTAACTGTCATCAGCAGTAGTAAGTTATGCCTAGCAGCATTAACTTTCAACAATAGTAGTAAGTCTGCATAGCAGCATTAATTTAGTCACCAGCATCTAACTCTAATCCATTCTAAAAACAAACATTTCCTCATCAATTTAACACTTTTTCTTTGCTTTTCCTGCAAAATGGTAGTCTAAAAACCCAAGGAGACCACAAGCCCATAGGCAATTTTTACAATTATCACAGCATTATTATACCTAGCTGTATTATAGTATAACTAAAGTTCGTAACTCAGTGGTAGTATTAAGTTATAACCAGCAGTATTAATTAACTTAATAGCAAAAAAGTTTAATGACATGAATAACAGTACTAATTATATAAAAACTTTACATAAACAAAAGAGATAAAAGACTTTTAAAGATTCATCATCGCCAATATAACAATCATATATTGAAATCTTCTTAACATAAAAGCTTTTTGTAAGCAAATCTGCAACGCCACCCCCCCCCCTATGCAACATTCTCGTCAGTATGGATTTTGACCATTTGAATCAATTTCTTTTCATTGCAATCTCTAATAAAATGATGTCTGATCTCTATATGCTTTGTTTTTGAATGAAAAGCAGGATTTTTAATTATGCAAATAGTACTGTTATTGTTAATAAAAATCTTGGTGTGCATAAAATTGTACCCATAATCAAGTAGTTGATTTTGAATCTAAAGCACTTGTCTATAACAACTTGAAGCAGCCACATACTTAGCTTCTATTGTGGAATTTGTAACCACTGTCTATTTCTTGCACTGCCATGATATTAATCTACATCTAAGGAATTGACAACCTCCTGTTGTAGACTTCATATCTAAGCTTGCTCTAGTATAATCACTATCATTGTATGCTATCAAATCAAAAGGAGAATCTTTTGGATACCAAAGGCCCGATTTTGGTTAACCTTTTAAGTACCTAAAAATCATTTTCATTGCATAAAGATGTGAAACCTTTGGATTGACTTGGTATTTAGCCTGCAAACATGATGTCAGGTCTTGAAGATGTAAGATACATCAATGAACCAATCATTGACCTATACGTATGAACATCCACTTCTTCACCATCTTCATCCTTAAGCAGAGGCTTTTGAGTTTCCATTGGTGTGCTTGCAGTCTTAACTTTTGTAAACCTAAATTTCTTTAAAATTTCATCAACATATTTATCTTGACTAATAAATATGCCATCCTTTTTCTGCTGCACTTGTAATCCTAAGAAGAATGTAAGATCTCCATAGAACTTATTTGAAATTTCTCATGCATTAACTTCTCAAACGCAATGCATAGCTCCTTCTTTGTTGAACCAAAGATGATATCATCCACATAAACTTGGACCAGCAAAATATCACCTTTGTGCCTTTTGATGAATAAGGTCTTGTCAATTTTCCCTCTTTGAAACCCATTGTCCAACAAATATGTTAACAAGGTTTCATACCAAGCTCTAGGAGCTTGATGTAGTCCATATAGTACTTTTTCAACCTTATATACTTTATCAGGAAAGTCTGGATCTTCAAATCCTAGTGGTCGACATACATACACCTCTTCTTCAATCTTCCCATAGAGAAAAGAACTTGTTACATCCATTTGATACACCATAAAATCTTTAAATGAAGCATAAGCTAAAAATAGCCTAATTGCTTTAATTCTTTCAACAAGGGCAAATACTTCATAATAGTCAAT
>BQNB010165093.1:3767-14259 GCA_026074375.1 Tanacetum coccineum | reverse complement strand
CCTTGAGGCTTGTTAATTTTAAAATCGCTTGATAACGGGTCAAAACTGAAAGTCAAATTTCTACATTTCCTTTAAAATAAAATAAGTATCAGCAAAATTTTTGTAAGGGCATTTTATCCATTTTCTGTTGAGATTTTAATCTCAACTAAACTAAAAAGTTGTCCGAAATAATGTTTTACATAAAATCTCTTTAGAGTCGGAGTCACGAAAATGTGATATAACGGGTCAGTTTTGAGAAAAACATACGTATATGTTTATTAAAAAGTCAATCGTTGAATTTTAAAAGTCAATTGGGCTATTTTGAGTCTTACTGGATAATTATAAAAGTAATAAACTCTCATTATTCTTACTATATACGTTTATGGTATATAAGAAATTGATGTCAATAAAATGTGACACAAGTGTCGCGATCTTAAATCTAATAATTTTATCGGTTATGATAATCCGATAACCGGACCTACTAAAAAATAGTAACTTTCTCGAAATGGTAACTTTCTAAAAATGGCAATTTTCTAAAGTTGGAAACTTGACAAAGATAGAAAGTTTTCAATGATGTAACATAATCTATGTACGTAAAAATGGTCGCTTTTACAAGACGTTAAGTGATATTAATTTGAACGCGCAAGTGGATTTCTCATCACATGCATACTTGTATTATTTTTATTAAGGATATATAAGATATATATATCTTTTGTCTAATACCACCATACAATGGCGGAAATTGTTCAGAGTTTGTGGAGGATCAACAAATTCTTTGTAAGCAAAATTGATGAAGTTACGAGAGAATAATTTAATTGGTAGTTCCTTTATTATGGTGGTGAAAGCAAGTGTGCATAAGATATAAAAGACAAGTGACCTTTTTCTCCAAGAACCTAGACACATAATTATAATATCTACGCCTGCTGTATTTTCTGTTACTGAGTGGTTTGATCTTCCATTCTCCACGGTGAAATATTCACGTTTGTATTTGTTCTGCAGCATAGACACCAAAAGGCTATTGCATTGTGCTTGGTGTTTTTGTGTCTTTGTCTTGATTATATATCATTTTAACACTTTCATCTGAATAATTAGTTGATTGATGCTATGTATATCCAACATTACATTTGTATTGATCTCTTCTAATTGGGTCTAATTGCCACATGTATTTATGACAAATGACTGGTTGTCGGATTGCTAATTTAGTTATGACTTCCAACTTCCGACATTTGACTTATACTTGATTCTGATGGTCCAAATAATCAAACATTTTGTTCAAATTTACAATTTTTACATGCATATGCTTCAACTCTCTTCATGTTGCCTAATTTATGTCGCTTGATCTGCAGCATACCCTTGTACCTGGCAGTCAATATGAAATATGGACCAGAAGTTGCAAAGGAACTTACTCCTTTATGGATATGTGGACCTCTACTTGTTGCACTATACATCAAGATCATTTAAGGGTTATGCTTACTCTATGTTTATAGCTTCAAGTAGTCGGTCAAAGTGGTAAAGAACTTACCAGTTTATTATGATTATGTTTTTAGTGGAAAGCTTAAAGAAATTATACATGTTTGCGTATGGCAACCTGTAGAGGACTTTAGAAACTTAGGCTACAAAGGAATATGGAAACAAGTTCAAGAATGGATAGTCGATAAGTATTTGGACTATATCAAATTAATATGGCCTCATTATTGCAAATTGATCAGGTTAGTGAAGAGAGCCAATTTCATCTAGGTTTGGAACATGAGATTTTATTATTTTCATCCTCCTTTTATATTTGTGTAATGTTTCCAAATAGGGCAGATTTAAGAGGTAGGAACCCCTATTTTGAAATTGTAGTTTATCTCAGTGTTGAGGATCACAAGCCAAAAGTTGTATTTTGTATCTTGAAATACATTGTATTTGAGTTACGTTCTCAGTCTTTGAGATCATCCATTTTTTGCATAATATAATGTCATTGGATGTTTTGGGAGTTGGTTTCTTTGTTTTGGTTGGTTAATTTTGATAATGTTATAATGTTTTCTTGAATGGATGTTTTGTAGTCACATGTGTTTGCGTATATGGGAGAATATTGATAGGTCTGAGCCAGTATAACAAATCAAACGTATTTGTTGTAGATCAATCAAATTGGTTTATAGTAGGTAATGACTGGCATCATTCGTTCATAGTTATATACATCTGATGATACTTGATAGTCATGCACATGAAAAAAATTGGTTTATGGCACACCCCTGGACTTCTTACACATTGAAAGAGTTCCCTTTTTCGCAGAATTAGAGCAAGAATTTAAATTTTTGATGAAATCTAGGTGATACAGTTATGATGCATATGACTGAATCAACTATGTTTGTTTATAAAGTCGCGCATACTTGCTTATCATCATTCTTCACCATGAAATTGTTTGCTACAGTTGTAAGACCACTGGAACTAAGGTTGCGTTTAGTTGGAGAAAATTTTCATTCGTTTTCTATTTCTTGTTTTGTAGAGAAAAAGAAGGGATTTCTATCTCCACAAAACAATTGAAAATTTAGAAAACGTGTTTAGTTAGAAAAACATGCATTTGTGTTTTCCGTTTTGCAAAACTAGAAAACTTGTTCAAGTGTTGTTTTATTCTATCTAAATCTCTATTCACTTTTGCAATATTATACAGACATATTCGAAACACAAAATCAAATACTAAAAACTAACCAACGAAATTATAAAACAAAAAAAAGTCTAATACGAGAATCTAAAGAATTTAAAAAGTAAAATTTAACATCAAATAACATAAAAAAAGTAATACATATCTATACTTTTTCGTTAGTTTTTTCTATGTTTTCATCCGTTCTTATACGTTTTCAACCGTTTTATACGTTTTCGTCAGCTTTTATACGTTTTTATCAGTTATTATCCGTTTTGATACGTTTTCGTCCGTTTCTAAACGTTCTCGTCCGTTCTTATACGTTTTTGCATGTTTTCATATGCTTTTGTCCGTTTTTACGTTTTCGTCCGTTCTTATATGTTTTCCCCTGTTTTCATATGCTTTCGTCCGTTTTTATACGTTTTTCTTCGTATTTGTACGTTTCGCCCGTTTTGTACGTTTTCTTCCGTTTTTGTCCGTTTTTCGCTTTCGTCCGCTTTTATACGTTTTTGTCAGTTTTGATATGTTTTCGTCCGTTTTTATACGTTTTTCTCCGTTTTGTATGTTTTCGCCTGTTTTTGTACATTTACGTCCGTTTTATTCGTTTCTGTCCGTTTTTTATGTTTCCGTTCGTTTTTTTACGTTTTCGTTCGTTTTTATACATTTTTGTCTGTTTTTGTGCGTTTTTTCTGGTTGTGTACGTTTTAATCTGTCTTTGTGCGTTTTCGTCCGTTTTATACATTTAGTACGTTTTCATTTGTTTTTATACGTTTTCGTTCGTTTTTATACGTTTTCGTCCGTCTTTGTACCTTTTCGTCCATTTTTATACGTTTTAGTACGGTTTTATACGTTTTAGTGCATTTTTATACGTTTTGTACGCTTTTATACGTTTTTATCCGTTATTCTATATGCTTTCATACGTATGAATATGTACAAAAACGTATAAAACGTACAAATAAATATAAAGACATATAAAACAGATAAAACATATGAAAACGCCAAAAACTTACAAAAATATACAAGAAAGGACAAAAGCGTACAAAAACAAACGAGAACGTATAAAAACAAACAAAAACATAATTGAAACGGACGAAAACGTATAAAAAAGGATGAAAACTTAAAAAACTAACGAAACGTACAAAAAAGGGAGAAAAGTCCACAAAAATGGACGAAAACATAGAAAAACGGACTAAACCGTATAAAAACGCACGACACCGTATAAAAACAGACGAAAACGCATAAAAGCAGACAAAAATGTAAAAAACGGACGAAAACAAACAAAAACAGAAAAAAGCGTATAAAAGTTGACGAAAACGTATAAAAACGGGCGAAAACGTATAAAAACATATGAAACCGTAAAAAGCAGACGAAAACGTAAAAAATTGGACGAAAACGTAAAAACCGGACGAAAACGTACAAAAACAGACGAAAACGTACAAAAATGAAGAAAAACGTATAAAATGGACGAAAACGTAGAAAAACGGTCGAAAACGTATAAAAATGGACGAAACGTATAAATAGGGACGAAAACATATAAAAACTGACGAAAACGTATAACAACGGACGAAAACGTATAAATATGTAAAAAAAGGACAAAAACGGAAAAAACATACAAAAACGTATAAAAACGACGAAAACGTTAAAAAACTGACGAAAACGTATAAAAACGACAAAAATGTATAAAAACGGATGAAAACGGATAAAACAGACAAAACGTAAAAAAACGGACAAAAACGTATAAAATGTATATAAACGTATAAAATGATGAAAAACGTTCAAATACATAAAAAACATATAAAAATAAATTACTTCGGTTATTACATAAAATATCTTTGGCTTTTATAGAGAAACGAGTGGGGAAATGAATTGGAGGTGTTTTAAAGGAAATAGGTGAAAACAAAAAATAATTGTTTTGTAGTTTTGTATGTTAAAGTAGGAAATAGAGAATTTGTGTTTAGAAAACACTTATTTGAACGCGATCTCTATTTTTCTTGTTTTCTATAAAACATTTTGTGAAAAATAAAGGTGTTTTTCCCTCGACTAAACGCACCCTAGCACCGTTTGGTATAGAGAATTTTAGAGATTAGAAATGAAGTAAAGAATAGATTTCAGAGAAATAAAATTGAATGAGAAATGTATTGAATTCTACTGTTTGGTCACGCAAAAGAATTGAAATAAAAAATAATCACGAAATATTTTTCATCTTCCTTTGAAAAACTACAAATAAAGAACGATTATACTATGATAATTTCACCATTATTTTTTTGAGTCAGGTTACTCGGGTCGGGTTAAGCCTATTCGGACCCGAACCCGATTAAGCCTACTCGAGTCAAAAAATTTATTTGGGTTATCCGGTGAACAAAGTAACCTGAATGCTAGATAGGGTCGGGTATCGGGTTGGAAAAGTTTGGCTAACTCGGGTTCAAGTCGACCTGATTTATCCGAATAAAGATTTTGTTTTAATATAAATTTTCTATGTAAAAGAGTAAAAAAGGGCATTTTTATTACATTTTACTCATATTCAGGTTGACCCGAAGCCGAATGGACCCGACCCAAGTTGAACCGACCCGAACCCGAGTAACTTGAATTCAAATAGGGTCGGGTTTAGGTATGAAATTTTTAGTCTTGACCCGAATTTGACCTGACCGAAATTGAACTAAACCCTACCGACTAACTCCCCTACTTGAGACTAATACCACTAAAATTTGAGCGATGGTGATTCAAAATTGGTGAATTTGTCGGGAAAAATAATCGGCAACCATGATTAAAAAAAATAAAAAAATATAAGCGAAAAATAAAAATCAATTTCTTCAAATTCTCTACATAAATGATGAAAATGAGAGTCATAAAAAAATACACTATCATTTCTCTATAATTATCAACCAAATTCTCTTTAATACTTCAATTTTTTTATTTTTATCCGTCAAACAAAAGAATTGAATCCAATTTCATTTCTCTTCCTTCTTTTTTCTCTACCAAACACAAATGTTTTGCCTCTTTGTACAACATTAAGTTTTATTAGCGTTTTTTTTTGCGTCTTTGTACAAATAGGTATAAGAAAACCATATATCTCTGAGCATAAGATATAACTGCCACATAAGCAAGTTAAGACTTAAATGTCCACTTTGATACAACAGGTTTGCATCATATAAAAAATACAGGTTCTTGTTATGTTCGAAGTTGAAACCCAAAATCATTGTGATTCCTATAATGTTTAGTATTGGCGCACTGTCCAATATCATAGTTGCAAATATCACAATTATGTTAGCTTAATTTTCAAGCATCTCAAATTCAAAAAAGTTTGGCCCAATTGTTACTGTTTGGGTTCGGGTTTAATTTATTGTTCATTTGAGATGAAACTGGGTGGTTGAGGTGGTGATGGTGGTTGAAGTGTGGTTGAGGCGGTGATGGGTGGTTGAAGAAAAGGGTGTGGAGTTGTTGGTGGTGTATGGTATGTTTATTTTTTTTTATTTTTTTTTTTTAAAAAAAACACGAGAAGACCAAAATGCTCTTAGGATAATGAAAAAACTAACGAAAGTTAGGCAAAAAGGACCAAAGGTGAGAATTTGAGCGAATATGAGGACTAACAAAGCTAATAAATAGTAAAATTACTAGAATGTGAGAATTGATCATACTTTAGAGACTAACAGTTTAGTCAAAATAAAAACTAATCTTTTAAATAATAAAGCAAAACGGTTTTTGACATTAGATTTTTGGAACTTTCCTTATTAGGCAGAGATAGGCAATTATTAAAAGATAATTAATTTATTACTCCTTTCGTCTCATAATTAGGCTACCCGCCACAATAAGGTCGACCGACTCGGTCGACGTAGGTCGCCGTCAGTCGGCCTTATAGTGGTAATGTCGGTCGCACAAGGTCTTGGTCGAACTCGATCGTTGGAACGATCAGTAGTCAGGCATAGCAATGTTTATTTTCATTAATATAAAAAAAACCTTTTTTAACTTTTAAAATTTAAACACTTTAACACTATAAATACACACCCATTTTACTATTTTATACACAATTTTTATATACACTTTCATCAACTTTTTTAAATGGCTTGTTCGGTTCCACATACCGACGATGAAATCCAAGCTGATTAGTAGAATTTTTTAAAAGGTATGAGCAAATTATGAAAGTTCAAATTATAAACTATTTTTAGCTCCCCGGCAGCCGCGCCAAAAACTTGATGCGTATAATCGTTTAAATTAATATTTCAAGTTATATATGTATATAACTCGTCTACCTACGGTCTACAACGCACTAACGTGCAAAGGACCCAAATCGTGTGTAGTGCATGATTGGTAAATCCGAGGTCGTCCCAAGAGCTAAGTGTTTTAGTTCTAATTTGAATAGGTCACATATCAAAATGGTTGAATATGAATGACAGTTTTAAATAAATAAAACGCGGAATTAAAATATGAAACTAGATCAGGAAGAAAAATGTACTAGCCTAGTTACTCCTTTGTTATAGTTAAAATAGTGTTTCCTAGTGCAATGTCTACTTATTGCTTATGGTGGTTCTAATACCGACAGACCCGATTGGGCATCGAAACATGTCCTATGTATCCTATGATCTCAGGTCCCCGTTGATCATGAAAGGTGAGTATCCAGTATACAGTGATAAAACCCCAACTATCCTAAAGACTTGTCTAATCCTGATAATCACACTTCTCGGCTATAAACCCTCGTGGAAGAATTTCTCAAATTTTATAAGTATCTATCATACCGTAGGCGGTGATATGAGCAATCCCTACACTAAGGACATTTTTTAACCTATCCCTAGTATCCGGTTAACCCTTAATTCAACAGGTAAGCCTACTATAAGGTCTAACAGGATCTACACTAGCCCTCAACACTACCAAAACTCAGGGATCATGCAACAGGCAATAAGGATATCCACATAAACAATAATTCAACATGAAACAATCATTGAAACTATAACAATATCATAACAAGGCTAGCACTTAAGGTGCTTAGCCACTCATAGTACATATAACAAAAATCATAATGAAAGAATTCTTGGATTAAATGAACATTATAATCTTACCGTCTGTGTGATGAATGATTAATACAAAAAATGAGTAAAAGTGATTTCTCCCTTGAACTAGTGATGAATGTGGCCGAATTCGTTTTCCTGCAAAAGCCCTAGACCATCTATGGAACTTCTCTTGGGTACATGATACAAATGTGCAGGTTAGGGGCCTCTGTTTATACTTTTCGACGTATCTACGGCGTAGTCATAAGTGTGGAACTACGTCGTAGTTTACTGATGCAGACTTTCCTTTGATAGCCAATTATAACTATGGCGTAGCCAAAGAGGCTAACTACGCCGTAGTTATGCCTAAGCTCGAATTACTTTGATGACTCATGATAAGTACGACATAGCCAAACGTGCTAACTACGTCGTAGTTTACTGATGCAGACTTTCCTTTGATAGCCAATTATAACTATGGCGTAGCCAAAGAGGCTAACTACGCCGTAGTTATGCCTAAGCTCGAATTACTTTGATGACTCATGATAAGTACGACATAGCCAAACGTGCTAACTACGTCGTAGTTTCTTCTAGGCTTTTGGTTCTTATTTGAGCTACGGTGTAGTCCCATCGGGGCAACTACGTCTTAGTTTTCTCCTCGAATCCATACTTTGTGCATTTTGTGCATTCATCAGTCCAATTCTTGTATCTTTCCGCTTCAAGGCTCATAATTTACTACAAATGAAATATAAAGCAATTAAGTATACATTTCAATCAAAATTATAACAATTATGAGCATTTCAATAGGGATTTTGATACATAAAAGTCTAAATTATTTGATATTATGAAATATCTTCCCACTTGACTTCTACTTGCCCTCAAGTAGACCTGTTAGAATCATTTCTAAAAAGATATCCCCCAACTTAACTTGGGAGATATGAATTTACAAACTACCTATGCTAGAAAATACGAAAGTCGAACACCTCACGAAAAGGGGATAAAAATCACTCAACTCTCACTAGTCTAAGTGTTTCATTTTGGGGTGAACGCTCAATTGCACAGATATAACATGTATTCTATCATAGGCTTGGCAAGTACACAAAACTACACCAACTATAGCTAAAGTCTAAACAATTCTCAAAGGCAACATGGGTGACACACACATGCTTAAATAAGTTAATAATCCTAACCGATGCCAGTGCTCCAGAAAAAGCGACAAAACCACACATGCTCGTCCAAATCTATGAACGAGACACATGTGATTGCTCAAATCCTTAACTCGAGCAAGCTAAAGGTTAAAATTATTAAAGGGAATGATAAGACATGGGATGCACATTAAATTGATATTAGATAGAGTAAACACAAAACAAGTTGTCTAAAATCCATAGTTTTGTCATCACTGGCCACCATCTCTCCATTAGCTTGAACTTCAAGGTTTAAAAATTTGATCTTCATTAATAGCGGGTTAGTGTCAGAGGTATAGATGTGAAATTCTGCCATTTGATGAAGCAAACGCATACTAGTCCACCATTCAGAGAATTAGTTGGTTTATAAACGTACCAACTCAAAGTCTTCAATGAGCATTAAACGAAATAAGTTGGTTTTAATTGAGATAACCAACACTTAGTAAAATAAGACAATGCTACAAAAGTATGAAATGAAATACTATAGCTATATAACCTTTTTCAACATAATAAAAGATGTACATGATAGAAACTTCTGTAGCATGTAATATTGATAAACATCCCCCCACTTGAGATGAGAAGTAGCGAAAGTAGTAGTGATAACGGGGGGTCTTCAATGATCAAAATGATAGGTCTTCCATGAAAGAGAAATTCCTAAACCCATTCACTTGAACCATGGACTTAAGTAGCCAGTAACTCCTCAATGATGAATTTATAGACTATAGGGTAGGCTAAGGTGCAATGGTGTAACTAAACATACATCACTCAGGTTAAAAACAAAGAATGGCTAAGCGGGTTGTTCTAGGAGTATCTTGCACTAAAAGTGAGTGCACCAGAGGGTTTTTAACACGGGAGGTCGACAAGTCGATGTAACAAGATGATAAACGCACACAGTAATACTCATATGGGCTATTTTTGGTGTAAATCCTACAATGTTGCCTTCTCAAACCATCTATTCCTATCACTCAATTAGGTCTCGTATTGATGTACATACCAAGTTCTAAAGTTTACAATACTACCGGAACACTCATATTTGGTGGATTATGTAATAATATAAGAAAATGAAAATATCAGGCAAACCTCACCAATGGAAATAGAGGGTAAATTATGCTCAGCAAAGATATACTCTAGCTTCAGTAAAAAAAAATATGTCAAAAAATTTCAAATATGGGAAAAAAAATTCAAAATAAACTAGAAAATCGAGGGCAAATATAGGTCAAGTGATAATTCTACTCATATCCCCCTACTTGGTTTGTACAATGTCCCTATTGTACGTTAAAGGAATGAAAATAAAAGACAAGAGTAGAACTAGAACGGAAAAACTCCCTTGAGTATTGCTTTGTATGACTAGAACTTCCTGAGATGGAATCCCGACTTAAAAATTCTGAGCAACCTCCTGACCCTGAAATCACTTAACAAACCAAAACATGGAAAACCTAACTCACTTTCGTATGAATCACAGTTGCATTTAGCGTATGCAACAAGCCTTTTAAACCACTCGGTGGCCCGAGTGGACGAGTGAAGTCTCGTGAGGGTTTCTAGAGAACATGCCCACAAAGTTCGTTTACTCATTATACGAATAATTTTTATGAAATTATTTTAAAAAATAATTTTTTTGTAGAAGTGAACTACGGCGTAGTCTAATGGTGGAGCTACGCCGTAGTTATGTGGAATCATAAAAGCTTTAAAATATACAGGCCAACTACGGTGTAGTCCAAGGGTGGAACTAC
>BQNB010165092.1:0-14259 GCA_026074375.1 Tanacetum coccineum | reverse complement strand
TCTCGAGTGGAGTACTCGGGGAGTGGAGTACTCGGGGAGTGGAGTACTCGGGGAGTGGAGTAGGAACGAAGAGGTGCTTCATTGCCGAACCACTATAAATCTTGGTGTCTTGGTTTGATCGTTTCTTTCTCTATCTCTTTATTGTTATTGCTTACTTAGTTCATTATATTAGATATTTTAGTTGTGATTCATATTATTGATTGATTGCCATATAACTCGAATCTAACAATTTTCTAAGCAAAGTTTTAAAACGACAAATTAACCAGTAAACTATTCAACCCCCCTTCTAGTTTCCTACAGTTGCCATTCATATTCAATCTCCACTGTTTCAGGGGAATGTCCCGACACATCAGGAAATGGGATAGCAACTATTAAAGAGTCTTTCAAAGCTGTAAATGAAGAGACTTCAACAAGAGCCCTAGCGTACGTGTTCCTTCCCCAAGATTTCTAGCACATGGTACTAGTGTACGCGTCTAACATAATTGGTTTGCCTAATTGAGAAGTAATTAAGCTTAGCCTAATTTCAGAGTATGCCACAATAGGAACATGATGGATCTTAATCCATATGGGAGTAGAGGTAATTGTATCCTTTTTTAGCCGTGTATTTGGTGTCTAAATATTAAGAACAATTGGAACTAATCGAATTATCCAAGGGTCGTTTTCTAAAACACGTTCCATACCTTCATATGTTGAAAATTATAAAAAGAAGAATCCGTTAGTAAGCATAACACAATCAAGACCAAATTTAGCCCACACATTTTTAACACAATTCTCCACCACTGGAAACGCCAACCTCTTCCTAATAAAATACCCATAGAGAGTGTTTTCAAAACGTTTCTTAACCTCCTCAACAGTCGCTAATGGGATAGCCACGTTTTCCCCATGCACAACCTCATCACAATTCAGTTGAGTCAATTTAACAGCTATAGGAGCTGTTGGTTTCTTAAACATAGTAGCAAATTTTTTGTTTCATTTTATGTTTTTGGAAAATTTTGCCATAGTTTTGTTTGTAATATGGGATTTTACATAATCTAATCTATCAATTTTTCAACATCAATTCATTTTGGAATACCTAAAAACTAGTTTTAACCAAAACCTAAAACAAAAACCTAAATCCCAAATTACTAGTGTTTAATGAAAATAATGAAAATCTAAAACAATGGGTGACCGAGACATACCAAATGATTCAAGAATTTAAAGACAAAAATCAAAAAGATGATGGTGTTTTTCTTACTTGGTGGCGACGGATACGGAGATGAAAAGGAGAGTAAATTTTGTTTTTGAAAATATAGGAATGTGATTGATTTTTGGGGTTTTGGTAGAATTTTGTTGGAGTTGGGCCCACTTGATTTTGTGGTCCAATAAGAGTAATGGTTGAAGATTTTTTGAATTTGGATGAGATAGTTGATGATTGTGAAAAAATTAAAATAAAATTTGCATGAGATTTTTTTATGGTTAACAAAGAACTAATCTTCAGCCACATTCCATTTGTACTTAACAGATTTTGGTTAACAAAGAACTAATCTTTGTTAGTTGGTTTAGAGATTTTATTTACAAATCAAATTTGTAATATAAATTTTAAGTTTTACTTACGATAAGTAAAAAAACTTAATTTTGAAACTAATTTTTTGAATAAACATTTTATTTTTTTATGTAACATCCCGAGTCCTAATCTAAGATAGTTGAAAGTTTCACATTTTAAAGGTTTGGTTAGAATGTCGGCTTATTGTCTTTGAATGCGACTTTTTCCATTAGAATGTTCCCATTTTGAACATTGTCTCGAAGTAAGTGATGATGAATTTGGATATGTTTTGTTGGGGAGTGATGGACGATATTTTTCTTAGTTTTATTGCACCTTTGTTGTCACATAGCACAAGGACATCTTTATAATGAATGTCGTAGTCTTTCATGGCTTGCTTCATCTACAAAGTAGCCATAGAGAGAAATAGTAAAAAGAAAAAAAGGGCATGATGGTGTATTAGCTTAGAAAGAGAGAATAATACACCAAATGAAATGGAACCTCACCCCTCCTTGGAAGTAAGGAATGGGTGTTTATAACCCACACTAAGCTAAACTATGCTAACATGTCATTACTAGCCCCTGTGTGTGTGACTATTTAATCTAAATGTAATTCTGTGAATGTCGCTCACATTTTATGGCTAACAAAAAGTTACCTTCACTAATGATTCCTTTTTTGTTTATTCTTTCAGGTTATCTAGATTCACGTATCATGAGCGAGGTAAATGCTTTTCTATTACCGATGATATCCTAAGAGTTTATGTTTTTGGCAATCTAAGAATCTGGTTGGAGATGACATTTATGACATGCCTATAAAACAAACATAAAACTTAAACTCCTGGTCCCCATTGTCTTTTCGGTCTATTGATGTTAGCATAAAACATTTTCATGTTGTACATCTTTAGATCTTGGAGCAAGACACAAAGTGCCAAGACCAAATTTTGAGAATATTGACCATGAGATGTTTTGAGAAGAAGATCTATAGTTTTAATGGAGATTTGTTCTATGAAAAGTTTGGTTTGGGTAAGAGTTGTCTCTCTTATAAAAATAGTTATAAGCTTGGTTATGATGAGGTTTGTTGTGTAAGTTGTTTCTTATTTGAGAAGATGGTTGAGACTTATGGGAAGGAATTTTTTGATTATGGAAAGTTAGGGGGTTTTTGTCCTATGGAGGAACCAAGCTCATTATGTAAAATTAGGTTGTAGAATTTTTTCCATGGTTTAAACACTTAGAATGGGTACTTCAATAACATAATAGTTAGCATGATGAGTTTGAGGAATTATAGGTTTAGAACGATAGTTACATGAATCACCATTTTCACTTAAAGCTCTGGCACGCATCAGCTGGCACATCAGTAACTAAATATTCTGGTGATTTATTTTGACTTTTTTTAACGAACACTATTGGTTTCTTTAGATTGTTGGAAGTGGTTTTCTCAAATTTTAAAAATCCAAGACCTTCCTTATCCTGAGATGATTTTTGCTGACATAACATATGATCTAATGCCCTTTTTAAATTTCAAAAAACTTAGAGCTTCATCTTGAAGCTTCGACACATCATTTTTCAAAGAGTCAAACCAAATATGTAAGTTTTTCACAACTTAAGTATGGTTCAACAACCTCTTTGGTTTTGATGGATTTAGTAGCTTCAATCTTAAGGTCAAGTTCCTTTGCTTTATTAATTTTTTGTTGCAAAATAAGTGTTTCCTTTAGTAAAGCTTTAATTTCTTTAATATAATCATTACTTAGTTTTATGATTTCAAAATCATTTTCTAAGTCTTCTGTATTTATATATTTGTTTGAACAAGAAGGGTTTAGATATACCTCTTGAGATCCGAATGCCATGAGACATGATTCATTCATTTATTCATGGTCACTTTCGTCGTTATCGCTCCATGAGTCTTCACGAACAATCTTCAAATCTTTTTTGTAGGTTTGTTCATAATCACTTGTACTTTCCCCCGAAGATCTAAGGTTCTTTTGAGCCATGGATCTTACTTAACTTTTTTAAAAAATTGGAGTTAGGATTTTGATGTTTTTAAAAAAGAAGGTTTCAACTTAAAACGACTTCTCAGGAAGGCTTTAATGCTTCAAAACTTGAGTAAACCGCTCTGATACCAATTTTAGGACCGTAAAGGGGGTGGATACTGTCTTTTTGACTTCTTCAAAGTTTAAAAAACTTCAAGTCTCAAAGTACCTAAGTGATAAACAACCAAAGCAACCACACAACCAAAGTGGAGAGCGAGAGAGAGGCACTACGATATATACTTGTTCAGAATGGGGGGTTTATACCATTCGTACATCTAGTTGTAAATCCACGACACCTATAATTCACTAGTATAATCCTTATGGTGGACTATAAACCGTATACAACTTCACTCCACGGATATGCACTAAGCTTGACGCTCACTAAGAAGAGCTACTCCCTACAGTATTCCGCCCTCAAAAGCTACCCACAAGAACCCATGATTTGACTTAACCCTAAGACCATAAAGTACTTCCCCCTTAGAAGTATCACAAACCCCACTAGATCACCACACGATCTAGGCTTGACCACAAAGGTACAAGACTTCTCTTACAACCAAATTAAATGAATGTTGATTGTTTAGATCAAGTCTTAACCTAACCTAGAGACTCGATTTTAGTAGAAAAGGTATAGATAATAAGACCCTTGACACAACACACAAGTGCGGATTAAGTACTTGTGTGTCTCTCTTACGAAATGATGCGTTCTTTTAAAGAATGATAGTTGAGAAGATTAGAACACAAAAAGATGTTAGACTTAGAGGATTAGAGAGGAAAAATATAAAGAGAAAGAATGAATGGAAAGAGGTGAGGAATACAAGAGCCAATGAGGGGTATTTATAGGCCAAAAGTCCCAAATTGATAAAACCAATTCTAGACTCATGCACCGGGTCATAGGTCAGCGCGCACCTAACGCATCAAACTCGGATCTCGAGTTTTTGGCAATTTAAATACTCGTTCTTGCTAAACCCCCAATGTACTTCACGCTTTGACCTTTCCATCATTCTAACACACAATGTGTTTGATGTGTGTTTTTACAAGCTTTAAATTTATAATAACTAGATTTACTAAATGAATGACTAAAAACACAACATTCGGGCAAGTATATCCTCTCGAGTGTAATATAGTTTAAGGTAAGTCCAGGTCGTTCCACGGGATTTGTAGCAATTCACAAATTGTTTATCAAGTAACAAAGCTAAATGATTGTCACATATCAATTAGCCTAAACGTGTGTAAAGCAAAGCAAAAAACAAGGCATGATCCACATAACATAATACATATAGATAGAGCAGGACTTTAAATAAACAAATCATGCAAGTCTTGAATAACAGGTAATTACCAATACAAACATATCTACCAATGATAATATAGAATCCTTTCGGCCTATATACTACATCATCACGAGCGCATTAGGAATGGTTTACATCAAATATGCATACATATGAATTCCTCCCAACCCGGTCGGTCAACATAAGGAAGGGTCTTAAACATCATTCTACTTGGGTTGTTGATCAATTTACCACACAATTCTTACAAGTATGATACTGACACGCCATAGACAAACGTTTCAAAATACATCAACACAATTAACCCTTTCGGCCTATTTCAATTGCAATGATATACCAAAAGATAAACAATGATCCAAGCAAAGATAACATCAAATTCATAAACATATATATTCATAAGTCATGACAAAATCGTCCAAATACTATATCATGTTTCACATATCCAACATATGAGAACAAAGTACCAAACCAATAACCAATTGCTCCCACAAACAACCAATATCTGAACCTCCTGAAATAACCCGAGGGGCTGTCACGAACCCTTTGTAAATCAGCAACACGTCACCAAATGGTGTGTTTGGTAATGGGTTTAATATAGTAAAGTAATTTAGAGATTTGGTGTGAATCGTCTAACCCTTGTGGTATAATGTATTTAGGTTCTGGAAACGTAGATTTTAAGGTCTGGAAATGGGGGTATAACAGTGGTGGTTTGTGGTAGTGATGGTGGTGGTAGCATGGCTAGATAAAGGGGTGTTTGGATCATAGAATCTAAGGATCCTTACCACTCCTTCCTCCTCTCCTAATTGATTTTAGAGATAGTATGTAAGATATGAAGTTCCAGGCACCAAATGGGGTATATTTATAGTTTTCTAACACTTGGGGACCAAGTTGGGGGGTCTATGATCGGTTTTTGGGAGTAAATATGCGTATTAATTGCATCAGACAGAATATGCGTATTAATTGCATCAGACAGAAAATGATCGGTTCAGTGAAAAGTACGTCGTACTTATTGGCAAGTACGCGTATTGTATTCATTTTCAGCTCTTGGACCAAAAATCAAAGTTGTAGATAATTCTTTTCCCGTCGTGTGGCCGCTTGAATCAACTCAATCCGAGTTTGTATGCTCAAGTTATGACCAAAACAGTGGACACATGTCGGGAAGCTAGAGTTTGAATTTACTTCTTCGTTTAAGCTCTATATCTTCGTGTATTCTTCTATTTCCTTCCACGACACGTCTCATGAACCTATATTAACAAATTTAGTGTATTAAGTATCGAAAGTTCATATAATTAACCAATATATATATATATAAGCATAGATAACACATATAGAAATATGTATAAAATGCGCGTTATCAAATCCATTCACACTTAAACTTTGCTTGCCCTTAAGCAAATCTAAGAAAAAAAATTAGAAATAAGATACCTAAATGACAAAATAAGGGAAAATTTAGAATTTTAAAAATTTTGAAAATATCCAAAATATATTCCTTTTTTTAATAAATAAGCGCAAAAGGCTCAAACACCCTCCCCCTCACACTTAAAGGTTTGCTTGTCTTCAAGAAAAATAAAGATAGAAATAACTTTTACAAAACAAAAATAGAATTATGAAAAAAACTTGGATTTTTAATATGTGAAATCAGAGATGTTTAACAATACCCAATGATTCTCAAGCTGCAATAACATGACTAAACACCTCACAAATAAGGAAAAGTATAATTCACTCAAATACTCATATATGATGTAATAGAGGTTTAAAGGAAAATCGCACTTAATTATTCAGACATGATTCACTAAGTTTACCATAAGCTTGTACAAGAAACAAAACTACATCGACATGGCGTAAGCATCAGGTATAATTATCAAAATAGGACTTTTATTCGGGTTGTAATGTACAGGCTAAGGGATAATAAGGGTGTGGAAAAGGCATGTGAAATATATATTGGAACAGTTATTAAAATACATGTCGACAAGTCCAAGAAACCTATGTCGCTAGTTACTACATATCACAAACCCATGAGGTAATCGAATAAACCAACCTTCATCTAACTCGTATAAGTGATATAACAATATGTCTCACAAGCAACCAACACACCAACTTTTATTTATACTTCTTCTCTTTTTTTCGATTTACTTTTTATACACTTATTTTAACACATTTTTTTCGATATTTTTTTTCAATCCACCATTCACATTCAAATAACTAACAATTCCCCCACCACAAAAAATACGAAATACGAAGTTTGCAACCTTCGTCATCATTGAAATGGCACAACACTTATAGCAAAGTGCAAACAAACTATTAATAAAAAATCATCCAAACATACCAAGCAACTAGCAACCAACCGTTTAGACTTTCGACAAGGGGTTAAGGCTAGGCTAAAGGTTATATTTTATTTTTATTTTTTATGTGGATAAGAAAAATGAATAGAATAGCTTAGCGGGCTAAACTAGGGGAATCTAGCACTAAAGATGAGTGCTACAAAAGGATTTTATTTAGGTGGTTAGCTAATCACTATAATTAGCTAAAAGAATAAATAATATGTTAAATGGATGGGCTAATTTGGAGTTAAATCCTAAGTTGCCTCTTTATCACAGAAAAATACCTATACCATGCGAACGTGATCTCACTGCGGTCTCGTATTGATTGTCAAGCGCAAGTTCTAGAATCAATAAATCACTGGCGCGCTCATAATAAAAGGAATCAAGCATAAAATACGTATGCTATATACAGGCTCAAAATTCTCACATATAATATGGAATAGTCATAAATGCGCAAGTAATGTCATCGATCCCGAGTCGGGTCAGCTCTATCAATCGGAACACATCTCTGAATTTAAAAACTTTATTTATTTAATAAATTTTATTCTAATATATTAGCCTAAGTGGTAAAAGAATATAAAAGCAAGATTAGATTTTTAGATTATCGAGGAAAAAAGTTTAAACTTTTAATAATGAGTCTAATTTTTTAATTCATTTTCCCCCACACTTAAGTTTTGCAATATGCGTAATTAGAAAATAACATTAAGTAAGACAAGCGGGAAAAATAAATAAAAGAGGGACGAGACTTCCCGAGGCTTATAAGTGATCGGTTGAATTCTGAAAGATACGGCGCAAAATAGAACGCCAAGCATGTGAATTCAACCACATATATACCGATATTAATATATATGTCCCCAAGTGTAAGCCTACCACCAATTCAAGCTCCACCTGTTTTATTAAATCTTAGAAATAAACAGAACTACGAAAAACGTAAAATTCTAAAGCACACTTTCGTAGGCACCACGGTTGCATTTAGCGTATGCAACAAGCCTTTAAACCCCTCGGTGTCCCGAGTGGACGAGTTATAGTCTCGTGAGGATTTCCAGCGAACACACCCACAAAGTTCAAAATATTTTTTTATACATTTTTATTTTTCTTTTTTATTTATTCAAAATTTACTAAAACAAGCACACACAATACATGACGAAATAAAAAATAATATAAGAAGGAAAAAATAATTACTAGTATTCAAACAGTCAAATCACATACGAAAGAAAAAATAAAGGCGAAAATAAAATCTTTTTAGATTTTTAGTTTTTAGGCAAACACATAAGGTTCAAAAATCTTTAAAAACTCTAAAAGATAATCACATACAAAAACAAATATTATTGGATTTTTTTTCAATTTTTAGCAAGAATTAAGATACAATAATTATATAAGGTAGAAAATAAATAATTTACAAATTTTTTTTGGCGGACCAGAAGTGTGTCGCACTTAAAAGAAAGTGCGGCGTACTTCGAGTCTACTTTTTATTATTTTTCAAAAATTTAAAAATACTAGCGGCAAGTATTGAAAAAAGTGCACCGCACAAAAACAAATGTGCGCCGCACAAAAACAAATGTGCGGCGATTTTATTATGACAGAAAACATATTTTTATAATTTTTTTCACATTTTATTAGTTAACGCATGCACATGAACACATAACACAAACACGCAATTACACAGACACATAAGCAAACAAATAAGAAAAAGTATAAACAAAACACGAGAAACAATAAACACTTTTTTCGATTTTATATTTTGAACATATTACATAAACACGCAAACAAACACACCCAAACAAGCAAGCGAACTGATGCAAATAATATATGTAATCATAAAGCAAACAAAAAGGAGTATAAAAATTATTCTAAAAGATAAATGATACGAAAAAACAAAATATATTTTCTCTCAGGCCCAGAAGTGCGGCGCACATAGAAATATGTGCATCGTACTTGGCAATAAGAATTAGTTTTTTATTTATATCAATGCAGAAAACTAATAACACAAAGTAAACATGATAATACAAACACATAAGATAGAAAACACACACAACAACCACTATATGCAATCACAAAGAAACTTGAAACATTTTATATATTATTATTATTATTATTATTATTATTATTATTATTATTATTATTTTTATAAAGATACAAATGAACATACATACAAGCTAAGATGCAAGAAACAAATAAAAACACATTACAAGTATTCACAAAGCACAAAAGTAAAAGAAATGCAACTGGTTTATTTTTATGCAAAACTGATTTTTTTGTAATGCAGGTGCCAAGTGCGGGGCACAAAGTTAATTGTGCGGCGTGCTTACTGCAATTTTTAGAACATTTTATTTTTCACATACGCAATACAAGAGAAAGAATCTAACAAACAAACATATAGCATAATGTTGGATCGATTTACTGAATAGATCTAAACCTTCAGCTTGTAAAGGGTTTGTTGCCTTAGATAAATCTAAAGTAACAATGATGAAACACTGAGTGGGCACTATTGATTATGCGGAAACTAATCAATACTACTAAGAAGAACAATAATAAATACCACAAAAGAACTTTTATATTAAACTTTGAATCTGCCTAGGTTATAGATTACAAACTATGATTACTATTCGATCTCTATGATCTTGTGTAGAACTATATTACTAACCATGCTAGGGTTCTTTTATAGACTAAGGAATCCCGAATGGGTTACAAAACGTGTATAAAGATAACTGCATATCCTTTTCCTATGGTTATTCATGCATTTCTTTTAACTCTAAAATAATTTTCATAAGCAGTCTTATCTATTACACTAAGCAGTATTATACTAATAAACACTAACAGTACAGTACTAATATGTAAAAACTTAGCAGACCTAACTATATTACTAACAGATTAACTCTGTTATACAAAATTTCCTAAACAATCCTCCTAAACTTGAACTTCACTTGTGACTTCAAGTTTTTAAGTTGTCTTCATTTTGGGCTTTTGAGAATTTGTATCAAGTGTCTTTAGTCTTAGCTTCTTTTGAATAATGATTGTTTGTTATTCTTTATTTTATTTAAAAAAAACAGATCATACTTTGTCTTTTAGCGTTGTCTTTCTTCATCATCACAGCTACACAGCAACATCCAACTAAGTTGGCTTTGTAGTTTTTGGCAAACTACCAGCCATCAACGGATTTGATATGTCTTTACCATGAGCCGTTTGCTATGGACTAGTCAATGCTTCATTGCAATAACAAGGTGCATTGATAACCTTATAGTTTTTAGCAAACTATCAGCTATTAACGGATTTGAGATCTCTTTACCAGTAGTCGTTTGTGAAATATGCTCACTGCTACTGAGAGACTCATCACTTTCTTATCCCAGCTTGCTTCTCAATCATCTTCAAGAGTTGATAACAAACTTCATCCATTGTCCCATCTAGAAGCTTCATCTTTAGCATCACTTGGGAAGCATCTTTTGACAAAGGATATTTTCTTTCTGCTAACATATATATAGTAGATGCATCCAATGTTAGGCAGTGTACAACATAAATAGGATAGTACCTCCAATTAATTATCTTTTGTTGAAGTGGAAAACTCCAGATTGCATCATCACTAAGAGGTGGATCAAACATGGTCTTCAGATCACCCCAAAGTACTCTGTCATACATCTCTTCTGGTCTATTTGCCCCATACTTCTTTATCACCAATCTGTACAACTCTATAAGATCGTCTCTTGAAAAGTCTTTAAGTATGGCTCCAAAACTCATATAAATTTTATCAGAACCATCTTTTCTTATGATCTAATAAGCAGCCTTTTGACTTGATTGAGAAGTGATCTTCCAATTAACAATAGTAGGAGGTTTTGTAGCAGTTGGAATAGCATCTACTCTAATTTCTGATTCTAATGAAGCATTTTTGACTTTATCTTTCACATATGCTTCTCTTTCCTTATTGAACTCATCTTGTGCAGTCTTGTCAATATTTATTCCCTTTCTTGCCTTTTGCTTCCTTCCCATTCCTGTTTTCTTAACTGGCAATTCAGCTTCTTCTTCCTTTACAACTTCATCTTTTCCCTTTTTGATTGAAGCATCCTCAATGTCAATCTTCTATTTCTTTGAAGTTTCTTGTTCTAGCTGTAATCCATGTCTTTTCACTCTTGCTTCAGTTTCCATGGGCACAAAGCTTTCAATATTCGTCATCAGTTTTTCAAATTCAGTTTTCAACTCTTCGAAAGAAAGCTTCTTCAATTGAGACAGTTTCCATGAACTCTGATTCTTGATGAAGGTACTCATGTATTCTATTTGTTGTGATTGTGTCATTGGCTTACTCCTTTTTGCTTTAGCCTTTTGTTCAGCATAAAACTTCTTCTTCTCATTTATCATTTCCACCATTCTTTTTGCAAAATCATCATTGCTTATACTTTCTCCCTGAAGACTCTTGACTACCTCTGTATTAGCTTCCAGTTTTGCCCTAATGGTGTCCCAATATTCTTCAGTGTAGAATTGTGCAGCTTTTTGAACTTCAACCTTTCTTTTCAGTTGTTGTTCTGATAATTCTTGTTCTTCCTGTACTCTTTTGGCTAACATCTTATCTAAATGAATCGGTTTCGCAACTTCTTCATCCATTTGAGCTTGCAAACTTATAGCCTCTTCCAATCCAGCTTCTTATTGTCTTATTTGTTCTTTAGTGTTATGAGTAGCCTGGATATCCTCTTCAACCATCTGAGCTTTTCCTTCTCTTTGACCCTTTTTAGGAGAAGTACCAGAATCAACTTTAGCACTACCAATACTAACCTCTTCAATACCAGTATTAATTTCTTCTTCAGCATCCAATCCAGTATTAATAATCTTAGCCACTGACCTTGCTCTCCTTCTATATCTCTTGCCTTTATCAGTTGATTTTACCTTGCTAACACCCTGAGAAGCAACCTTTGATAATATTTTAGCTGCCTCCAAGATTGTAGGACTCATATCTTCTTCTTGAGCCTCCCCTGAATCTTTTGTAGGAGTAACAAAATCTGTTGACTTCTCTTTCATTTTCATGGATTCTCTTACCAAAGAAAATAGAGGATCATCATCAATATCCTGAGTTATCCTCCCCTGATCCTCTGGTTCTTCACCCTCTGATTCAGATATGAGTACTTTCTTAGATTTCCTCTTCAAAGCTGTTTCCAGAGATTTCACCTTCTTTACCAATTTAAGCACTGCATTCCCTAATGTCTGCTTGGTGTCCTTCAACTCTTTCTCCAAACTATTAATCCTGGTTACCAAGGTAGGTACAAACACCATCAATTCCCTAAGTTGCATACTGGCCTCAGCACTTCCTAATGTGTTACCTTCAGAGAGAGGTGCTTGATAGGACCTAGGTGGTAAAGGAGGTGGTGATTGAGGTGATGAATGATGTGGTGATTGAAGTGGTGAATGATGTGGTGATTGAAGTGGTGAATGATGTGGTGATTGAAGTGGTGAATGATGTGGTGACTGAAGTGGTGAATGATGTGGTGATTGAAGTGGTGAATGATGTGGTGAATGATGTGGTGATTGATGTGGTGGTGATATATCAACAGGTGTGTGATGGGTTCAGCTGGTTGTGCTGAGCCTTTACCTTGATCCACAGCTGCACCTGCCAACATAGCAGGCAGGAATGGTACAATATCCCCTGCATAACCCCTTTTCATGTTTGCAAAAAGCTTTTTGGTTAAAGTTGAGGCTAAATACCTTCCTTTATTTTCAGTTGTAATATCCAAAATAATTTGTAAAAACCTTGGATACATTAAAAATTTTGAATTACTCTCTAAGTTATGAACCATCCCATCAAAAATCATTTTAGAAAAATTATAAACCCTATTGCTAGATAGACAGATTAATGCAGTAGCAATAGTACTACCAAATTGATCCCATCCACCAGACTTAGGGCTTAAGCAGTGTAAAATATGATGGATTAAAAATTTCCATTGGGGTGTAAAATTCTTTTTCCAAAAAGTTAATTTACCCTCAGTAACATACCCCAATGTGGCTAATCCAGCATATATTTCAGCATCAGATAAATTATGTATTCCTGTAGCATCTGCCAATTGAAGTTTACTTCTAACAGATGCCTCAGTAATAGTATACTCTTTAGAGTCTATAGATGCTACTAATTGTTGAGTCCCATTAGCAAGTGTTCTGACTGTGGCAGTTTGCCAGAACTGTTTGACTAGGGAGTCATAGATAGTAGGATTATGAGTTAAGGCATACATGAGAGATGTACCTTTAAGGAAATCCACTACCTCAGTGAAACCAACACTTTCATTTGGTTTCTTCAGGAAAGCGACCATATTATGCTTGTCTAAGTACTTTAGGTTGGCCATATGGACTCGTTGATGAACAGAAATCGTAAGAATGTAAATTCTAATCCTGGGTTTGATGCGAGTGAATTACTAAGTGCTGGTAGAGAGAGGGAATTGAGTTTTTATTGATGAATAACAAGGTTTCTTATTGGACCGTGTGTAAAAGAAGTTTCTTTATCGTAAAGAAAGATATTTTATTAAAGAAAGTGCAGTAATTATCCAAATAGAAAACCTATGTTAGAAGTACGCGCCGTAAAAATCTCTAACGGTAATATTTAAAATAAGAAAAGTCAATTTCCCTCACCAGCACCAACGGTCATCTACCAGTATTAAAATTAGTCTACCAGTACTAATATAGTCTACCAGAATTAACACATAGACTACCAGTATTAACGTATAGACTACCAGAATTAACTTGAAGTCCAAGTAATCTACCAGAATTAACTTGTAGACTACCAGCATTAACTTATAGACTACCAGAATTAACTTGAAGTCCACAGAATTACCAAGTAATCTACCAGAATTAATTGTAGACTACCAGAATTAACTCTAATACTTAGTACTTACAGACCATAGATGAGTAGTATTTGCCAGGACTGCATCTATCCATCCTCAAATCCATGCTTATCCTGAAAAGTTAGTGCAATAAAAAGAAAAATATACTATGAACTTGAACTAACTATAACCTATCTACCAGCATTAATACCCTAGCAGTATTAATGTAAACTAGTATGTACAAACTTTACAATTTAACCTCCCCTCAAATGTAACTACAGATTTAACATTCCAATGTTGACCACCAAAAAGTTAAACCTGG
>BQNB010165091.1:0-14259 GCA_026074375.1 Tanacetum coccineum | reverse complement strand
TATTAAATAAACGTGCTCATGTCATGCTTTGCATTCTTTGATTCTAGTCGTTGGTCATGTTAGTTTGTATTTAACAAACCAACGTGAGCATGTTCGTGCATAGTGCAACCATGCATATTTCATGCATGTATACTTGTATGTAAACCTCTTGTGTAGTGCTAAGACCTACTAGAATGTGTAAAACATGGTTTAATATCGAGCTAAGGCTTAATCTTTACATTTAAATTTCGGGAATGGAAATCAATATGAAAACTATCACATATACACGAAATACTTGAAACCTATACGTAAACCTTCCATAAAAACGTGATGGCTTGACTTGGGAAAGAGTATACGAGCTAATAGAACGATTGCATGTGACAAGACACGAGAAATTAATGCTTAACGAGTGCTTAACAAGAGATTAACAAACCCTAGAAACACTAGTGAGCTTAACGTGAACCCATGCATAGTCACGTACATTTAAATGCTTGTATATGACTTGTGTGGTGATGAATATGTCAAAACATATAAAAATATGGCTTATTAACGAGCTATGACTTAATAAGTTTCACTTAAACGCATGTAAGGAATGCATAAGCAAACCACACACACCACAGTGAGCAAATGAGGCCACTGTTAAGCCTAAGATCCATAAATGAGACGCATGTAATTCTAACAAGGTTTGGTTTAAGACTTAAGATCCTATTGGGATTTTTTGTGGCTAAGCAAGACTCTATCGAGCCCTAGCAAGGCCCAATCTTAGGCCCAACAGGCCGTGGCTATGAGGCCACAGCTTATTTATAAGCTCCACGAGCTTATCTAGAAACCTAAAATGCTTATCGAAGCTAAATGGACCCTAATACTTGTTAGAAAACCAATCGGACCCTTAATGGGCTTGTTAGCCCATTACCGAGTCCAAACGTGAACCCATAAGCCACAATAAGCTCAAACAGCTTATTTGTGAGCTTATACAGTTTAATGAAGCTTAATGGACTTAGAGAATGTTAATGGACCTCAATGGACCGAGCCTAAATAATTGAAATGCTTTTCGGGTTCTTATTGGGCCCGAAAGCCCATTAACGAACTTATTTGCTTATTGAATAAGCTAAACAGAAAACAGACCCAAAAGTGTTTATCAAGTCTATAAAATAAGTTGGATTACTTGGTAAAAACCTTTTACAACTTTTCGGGTTAAGATTATTGGGCTACCAAGCCCAATAAGCTCGAATAAGCTTAAATAAGCTCACCCGAGCTTATTTTTTAGCTTAATAGTTTTATATAAGCGTAATTAAGTCAAATAAGAGCTTATGTGCTTATTAAATCTTAATTGGACCTTTTAAATGCTTATTGGACCTTAACGGGCCCAATAAGGTCCAATAAGCCTAAATAAGCTCATCCGAGCTTATTTATAAGCTGACCCAACTTATATGGCTTATTGGAGCTTAATGAAACCTAATGCCACTTGTTAGAACTTAATTGGACTTAAAATGCGATTTTTACAAGTTAAGGGGCTAAAAGTGTCAATTTGTAAACTAGAGGGTTAAAACTATCAAAAACTGTTTTAAAAGGTCTAGGGGCTGTTCCTGTCATTTCTAAAACTTAAGGGGCTGTTTAAAAGGTATAAGGACCAGAAGTGTGATTTTGTAAAGATTGAAGAACTAAAGGTGTACATATGAAAACTTAAGGGTTTAAAATGTAAATATTATATATTTCATAAACATAGGTAAATGTTATATTTTCATAAACATAGGGACTGTTTTTGTAATATAGAAAACTTAAGGGTATTTCATGAACAAAGGTAAATTTTAATAACCACTTAACATACCATACGAGTTATATATTTACCGGATATTATACGAGTTAAACCACGACTTAATAAATATGAACCACGACTTAATAAATATGAATATTTATTAATAACGTTTATACATATATTTGAACGTGTGTAATCGTATACTTTTCCAAGAGCCATCACAGTATAATACAAATACAATAAACATAGTGCACACCACACATGTGAGAACAGTATATATAAACTAGCAATTTATTGTAGTTTATGCATTGAGTCGTTAGCCTAAACTTGTAGACTAAGACTGGCCGTATTTACTTAGGTATTTGACGGTGTGATTCATTCGCCATACTTGGATATAATTATCATTTTCAGAGGACTATTTACTAAGGTGAGTTCATAGCCCCATGTTTTACAATTATTTAAATGATTTACATCTTTGGGGTGAGAACATGCTTTGTTTTACAAATTGGACGCAAGTGTACATTTTATACTATGATTACGTGTTTGCCTAAGTAGCGATAACCCACTGAGCCCTTTATCATGAACTGTCAATTACTAGATTGTGAGCGCGAATGTTATAAATAGATCTATTTGGGATTGACATCCCCGTTTGGGTGAGTAGCGCTCACTGTGCCGGGTTGCCGGACAACAAACGTATACCATGTCGGATTTGGGATGTTGCGGGTTAGAACATCATTCACGGGCATTTATTGGCAATTTATTGCATTCATACATGTCGAGCTTCAGTGTCATGAGCTTAGGAAAACGTAATTACTTTTTATGATGTTTGCATCTGTTGCTTAATCATACACTTGGAAATCTTGCGGTCCTACTATTGATTTACATAAACCTATGAATTCACCAACTTTATGTTGATATTTTAAGCATGTTTTCTCAGGTCAATAAGGCACGAGGTGCTCAGATACATTGGGGGTCACTCTTTGGAAAGAGTCAGTACTAAAGATTTGGGCGTATTACATCTTGGGAACATTTGTTATAAACCGAAATCTTTACTTATATTGTCGAACAATTTAAAGCCATGAGCTTATGTAATGAACAAGCATTTTGTTAATCCAATGTATCTTTTCAAAACGACACGTTTAGTGGTCGTTCTCATATCTTGTGCTATTGATCTATGAAGTAACGCCCTCGGATATTCAACATTCCGCTGCTACCCAGATTTGGGGGTGTTACAAGTATTAGTAGAGTTAGAACCATAAGCTTGATTGGAACTGCTAGAGTTATTGGAAAACACAAAAGCCGCATTATGTCAATTTTGGTTTGAGCTTGATGACCCTTTAACTTTAGTTTCATAAATCTTCAGATTGTTGTATAGGTCATCCATGCTTAAGGTTTCTAAATTAGGTTTGTTTTTCCAGATCAAGGTATGAGTCTTCCATTCTGATGGGAGACTTCTTAGAAACTTCAGATTCATATCTTCTTGAGAAATAGTTTCACCCAGAATCTCTAGCTGATTGATAAGCTTTTGAAGCTTATCATAGGTTTGATCCTTCTGAGCTTGATCTATTGAAATTCTTATATTGTTGCTTTAGAAGTGTCTTCTGAGTTTTTTTTGACTCCTTATTACCTTCAAACCTTTTCTCTATGGCATCCATTAGAGTCTTGGCACATTTGTAGGTATTAAACTTTAGTTGATGTTCATTTGGAAGAGCCATCAACAGTGTACCTCTTGCCTTTAACTCATTCTTCCTTGCTAACTTCTCCTCTGCAGTTGTAGGAGGATATGTTTGCTCAACACCATCAACAGTTCTCTTTGGTGGAGGTGAGTCTCCATTTACTATTACTTCCCAAAGAGCATAATCTGTCATTAGGAAGTAATGTTCTATCCTCATTTTCTAAAGCTCAAATTCTCCTGGATTGAGTACTGGAAGTTTTGCAGCAGTAACCATTGTTGAAGATCCTGCCTCCATGTTATCACAAACAAATAGTTCTGATATGTGTAGATTGTTTCTTCTAATTCAAAGTTTCTCAATAGGCTCTGATACCACTTGTTGATCCCACTTAAATAGGTCTTGTTTAGCTTGTATGAAGCTTAGTTGTATTGAGTAAATCCAAGACAACTATGGTAGAAACTTTGATTATGAATATCAAAGACTATGCGGAATCTAGTCAATGATACTAAGAAGAATTATTTATAAAACAGTAACGTAAAATTAATAACAAGACATATTACTAAACTTTTAGCCTCAATATGAAACGAACACTCTTAATAGTGTTAGGGTTTACAAAACCTTGAAGCTACGAATATCAAAGATGTACATCTAACATTATGTCCTAGAACCTCCTTTTATACACCAAGGAGTCCTACAAGGCTTACAATACTTTCCTAAGTTATCAAGATCTTTTCTATAAACAAACGTAATCTCTTAAACAAATAAGTTATACATATCTTCTTTACAAATAACTAATACTTATCTTCGTAAGTATTCTTGTTCTCCAATCAATCTTTGATCTCATCTCTGTCAGCATATTCCTTCCTGCAGTAGTAATCACTCAGCAGTTGTAACTGAGCACAAGCAGCATTAACTACTTAGAATTTTATTCTAGCAGTACTAACATATACTAGCAGTACTAACTTTTGTACTAGCAGTAGTAACTACTTAGTATATTTTCAGTCTTCATCTCTGAGCAGTCTTAACTTCTACTAGCAGCAGTAACTTTATACTAACAATACGAATTATATTAATAGTAGTAACCAGCAGTAGTAACTTTTATACTACTAGTACTAACTACTTAGCATAATTTTCATTAGTATTACCAGCAGCACTAAGTTATGCTTGACAGCACTAATATATACCTGAGCAGTAGTAACTCTAAGAATCATCTTGAAGTCTTTTAAACCCAACAACCTAATTTATATTTTACGAGTACACGTGATTGAAATTTGTGACATTTACAAATATGTATATATAAATATTTCACATATAAACCGAATGATGTTTTCCCGTGAACCTATCTTTTGTGGTTAATTTTACCTCGTAATTATTGTGGGTAAATTTATAATATCATACTTACATCCATGGGTAAGTTTACTCATGAAATGTCATGGATAAACTAAAATATTTACCACCAAATATTACACACGAACAGATCGTGAGGTATGCGTACCTATGAAATACCCTTACAACTTTTGTGAGTATTTTCGAGGTAATGCATAAAATTACGTGAAATATTTACCCACCTATTTAAGGAACACACCCATGAATGATGTACTGGGTAAATATACCCACAGATTACCCACACGAAATTTGTGGGTATTTTCGTGATGACTTAGATAATCGCATGCAAACTTTACCCATGGATTGAGTGAAAATACCTACAAATAATGTCGCGATTAACGTTACCCATATGTCAAAAAACTCGTGGCTATACATTTACCCTCGAAGGGTTTCCCTATTTAAATGGATTTATGGGTCATTCGTGGGTATTCATTAATTACCCATGATTTTGGATCTTTTACCCACGAATTTAGACCATGGGGATTCACGTGAATTCTTGTAGTGTAGCTACAAGATTTGTTAAATAAAGAAAAGTGCTTTTGGGAGGCAACCCAATCTTTTATTTTCTCGCATCTTAGGAGTGTCATGTGTGTTTTGATTCTTTATCGTTTGTTTTTATTTGTTTGAATTATGTGATCATGCTTTGTTTTGTCTTTAACTTCGTCTTAATTACAATCAAATGTATTTTGTATTGAATAAGTATAGAGGAAAATATCTGGTTTATAAGAACCATTTCAAGCATTTTAAATAAGTTGTTTAGATTAATTCGCGTCTTGTGTCATGTTTGTTAAAGTCATATGTTCGTGCTAATAATTTTCATGGTTTATGCAGTATTTTTGCAAGAAATAACTAATAGAGTTTCGTGCAGAATTTTTTTAAGAAAACGAATGTGAAATTTTCATAGTGTCTGGAGACGGCGTCAGAATTTTTCCTGATGGCGTCACGTCTCTATACTTGTGAAAATTCAACTTTCTATTATTTTTGAAAAATTAATTTTGTATAATTCCCAAATTTGTAATTTTACTAAAACTTGCAGAATACCACAATTTCATCTAGCACATTCATCTTATCTTTACCGCTTTTATAGAGTCAAAACCCTAAAAGTTTCATGTATATATCATTATCCCGCCGATTTTACGCTAGGTGTATTATTTCTTGTCTTTGATTTGCAGGTTATATTTGATAAAAAAAACTTTGGAGTTCTTAGGAGTTTCATATGGACGATTCTTGGATGACGATTTAACTAGCTTATCATTTGTTTCTTCCCCATTATTGAGCAAAACTAGGGGAGTACTAGTTTCTTTTCCTTTTTTTCTTTCCCTTTATTCGTTTATTCGGGTACTTTTAAGAACACTAGGGACAATGTTCAAAATAAGTGTAGGGGGAAATAAGCCTTAGAAACTATTCCTTCAATTGCATTTGCTTTGTTCGTAAAATGATGAGTAATATACCGAAACATAGCATAGAAGGTAATTTTGACCAAAATTTAAATTTTTTTATGACGCATACCAATGAAAACTGAGTATTATTAGCATCTCATGGATTGGAAATATATGACTTGCACAAAAACCTTACCACTTTAAAAATTCCACCCCAAAAATGTAAGGTTCGCCCCTAGATCTTTAGGAATTCAGGTATCCATCTTTGATACCTAAGATAGTTTCACCTTTAGCTTTCTCGAGTTAAGGACTGAGCAACTGCATGTGTCGCGTTCATGGATTTGATCGTGCATCTGTGATTTTGTCGCCTTTTCTAGAGCATTGGTATCGGTAAAAACTATATGAGAGTGTATCGATAGTGTATTAAATTCTAGAACTTGTTTTTGTGATTCATCCTGAGACCGCTAGTGATATCGCACTTGTGTGATTAGGATTTTCTTAGTGATAAGCGACACTAGGATAAACCATGTTTTAAACCTGTATTTGTTATTATGGCCCCCCGATCATATAACTATCCCCACGCCCTTGCTTCGCACTCATTTTTAGTGCAAGATACCCCTAGTACACCGCTCTGAGCCTATCCTTTTCGCAGTTCTCGTAATTTTTTGGTGGATTCTGAATTATTAATGAAGAGCATTGTTTACACCCTTAACCTATTGTTACACCCAAATCGCCTTAGCCTTCCTTGTATGTACTCGCTTTTATTACATTTTTGTTATGAACCCTGTTATTTTTACTTGAGTACATGGTTGCTAAGTCGAGTCTTATAATTAGTGTATACAGTTTTGAGACGATTGGGATTCATGGTAGTTTTTATTTTATGAAGAGATGGGGAAGAAAGTCAGTTTATTAACCCCATATGTGCATAATACGCTCCATGTTATGTTGATCCTCGCAATTTAGGTCATTAGTTAGTTTGTAATTATGAATTCTAAAACTCAAGTGTAGGGGTGCAATTATAAACCCCAAGTCATGTATTATTATGTTTCAGCAATTGGCAGGGCAAAAGTGTACGAAAAGAAATGTATATAAAAAAAGAGAATCGAAAAAAATGTATATAAAAAAGAGAGAAAAAAATGTACGGGCTGCCATTTTGCTTATGTTTATCAAGATAGTTAGTTGTAAAGTTTGTATATCTTAGTCCTAGTTTAGTCGAGTCTTGGCTTAGCAATGCCTTCATGTGTATTCTTGTATTTAATTAACTCACCACCACCCCAAATCCTCCCAAATATATCCCATCCATCCATTTCTATTAAACTTACACCCATACATCACAAACCTTTAAAGACTTTTTTGATAGTAATTCCTAGGTGCTTACGCCATTACGGTAGAGGTTTTAAATCCTTTACCAAGCTTATGATAATTTGTATGCTACGACAGGTAATGAGTGTTATTTTTCCATTTCCAATTATTATTATAATTCATTATACACCTGAGAGAAAGAGAGGATCCAAACAATTATTGTGAGGTGCTAGTGTATATTTTTCGTGCTTTTAATTACGAGGTCTAATTGGTTATGCTATGAATTATCTTTAAAAAGTAAGTTAAGTGCTCCTGATATTGCTATTGTCTAGGTAGAAAAGCTCATTTGTTTGAGGACAAGCAAATCCCAAGTGTAGGGGTATTTGATGAGGTGTTATTTTATACACTTTTTCGGGGTCATTTAACCCCCTAAATTATACAAACATGCCAAAGATATGTGTTTAATCGTTCCTTTTTGTGTTTTTAGCATTTAGGAAGCTCTTGGAGGAAATACACGTGACTTGGACTCAATTTGGGAAGAAACAAGACAAGATTACAACTTTACACGAAGTGGTTTCAAGGATGCACGTACAGTGCCTGGAGACGGCGTCGCAATTCCTAGCGACGCCGTCAGAACTTACAAGTGAGGGCGTCAGGATTTATGTGACGGCGTTAGAATGTAACTGCCTCAAAGAAACCCTAAGAAGATTCGGCGAAGCGACGGCGTCAGGATTTTAGCGACGCCATCGCGGTTCAATTCCTATATATATAACTACGTTTTTAGAGTTTTAGTGTGCAACTTTTGGGAGACAAACCCTAAACATTATAGTTTGAGTGTATAAGCTTTTAGGCCATTTTTAGGGCTTAAAAACTCTCTTGTATCAGCCTTAAACACATGTTTTAATCAAGTGAAGTCATGTATCCTTTAATCTTTCAATATGTCTATGTGTTGTTTGATCGATTCTTGTTCTTCGCTTTTCTTGAATATGCTAGGCTAGATCCATTAGTATTTTCTTATGATTGCATGAAACTTAGTTGTAGATCCTTTTGATATTGCTTCTTGTGATGGATGTGCGCGTTAGGCTCTAGAAAACTAGCTATAAAATATTACATTAGCATAGACGTCTACGGAAACGCGAGTGTGTAGAAAGGATACCATCGGTAACAGTCTTCATACTACCTTACCTCTAATATGGTTGATCCATCTTAAGTGTCTTAATGCATGTAATGTACTCTTAGGGGCCTTGTAATAGTCTTCATACTACCTTACCTATGCGTTGCCTTAATGGAATATTACATAGACGGAGGATTCGTGTAATCTGTTCATGACCTAGGAAATACTTACACAGATCATCACAAGTGTGACAAAGCAATAGGATTAGGAGAAGCAAACTAAGGAGTAATGCATGATTAAGTAAATACGTTCGTTTACCATATAAGTTTCCACCAAAATTAGTTTAGTTTAATATTAGTTTAATTAGTTAAAAACCAAAACCCACCTCTTAAAACCTTAATTTTACTTGCTTTCATAAAAACATAAAAATACAAAAATAATCTTCTCTCAACCTCTTATATCTTAGTTAGGTTTAGTTCGACTCTTCAAACGCTATTCCCCTAGAGAACGATAACAACCCCCCGAGTCCTTGCTATACTACACGGCAATGATTAGGTACTCTGCCCAGGGAGTTGTAAAACATGTTGCGTTTTTAACGACCGCATCAATAAGAAAAATGGCAGTCTGTACATTTTTTTATTTTTTCGATTTTCTTTTTCTTTTTCTCTTTTTTTTCTTTTCATTTTTTTAAAAATTGTGTTTCATACACTTTTGCCCTGCCATTTGCTGAAACATGAATAATACATGACTTGGGGTTTATAAACACATCCTTACACTTGAGTATTTAATACTCAATACATAAACTAACTACTGACCCGAATTAAAAGGATCAAAATAACATGGAGTGTATAAGCTCATATAGGGGTTCCCCATTTCTCCATAAAATAAAAACTATCATGAATCTCAATTGTCCCAAAACTATATACACTAATAATAGACTCGACTTAGCAACCATGTAATCAAGAAAATAATTAACTAGGGTTTAAAAAATGTGATAACTATAATGTACTAAAAGCAAGTATATACAAGGAAGGCTAAGGCTATTTGAGTGTATCATTTTGGTAGGGTGTAAACAATGCTCTTCATTCATAATTTGGAATCCACTAAAAAATTACAAGAACCGCGAAAATGATAGGCTCAGAGGGGTGTAGTAGGGGTATCTTGCACTAAAAATGAGTGCATAGCAAGGGTGTGGGGGTAGTTATATGATCGAGGTGACCATCATAACTATATAAAATACAGGTTTAAAATAAGGGTTTATCCTAGTGCCTCCTATCATTTAGCAAATCCTAATCACACGAATGTAATCTCACTAGCAATCCCGGGATAAATCACTAAAGCAAGTTCTAGAATTTAATATACTACCGGTACACTCATATAAAATTAACTGATACCAATGCTCTAGAAAAAGCGACAAAACCACATATGCACGATCAAATTCATGAACGCGACACATATGATTGCCCATTCCTTAACTCGAGCAAGCTAAAGGTAAAAATTATTGTAAGGATCAAAGATGGATGCTTGTATTTCTAAAGATCTAGGGGCGAACCTCATATTTTTTGGGTAGAATTTTCTTAGAGTGGTAGGGTTTTGTGCTAGTCATATAATTTCTATCCATGAGACGCTAATAATACTAAGTTTTCATCGGTATGTGCCATAAATTTTTTTAAATTTGGGTCAAAATTATCGTCTGCGCTACGTTTCAGTATATTACTCATCTTTTCAAGGACAAAGCAAAGGAAAATAAAGAAATAGTTTCTAAGGCTTTATTCCACCCTACACTTATTTTGAACATTGTCCTCAATGTTCTTAACAGTACCCGAAAAATGAATAAAGAAAAAAATAAAAAGTAAAAGAAACTAGTACTCCCCTGGTTTTGCTCAATAATGGAGAAGAAACAAATGATCTCGGCTAAATCATCATCCAATAATCGTCCATATGAAAATCCAAAGAACTTTCGGATTTCTCCTCATCAAATATAACCTACAAATCAAAGACAAGAAACAACTACACCTGGCGTAAAATTCGGCTGAATAATAATATACAACGTAATTATTAGGGTTTAGACACTATGAAAACAGTAAAGATGGGATGAATGTACTAATTAATTGTGGTTTTCTGCGATGAATCCACTAAATCAAGTACCCCGGCAGGTGAGGCGACTGAAACTATCCCTACATCCGGTGCAACTAAGGGATCAGCTGGAACAATAGGAACCTCAGGGATAACAGGGATAATAGCAGGAATGGCACCAAAGAGAATCACTCGTGGGGCACGAGAACCCACGCTCTCCATAGACGAATCAAACGAAATGGAAATAATAGGAGCAGCCATGACCTGCACAAGCACAAGTTTATATAAATCTCTTTATATGAAACCACGCAACGTGCAAGCAAAGTCAAGAAGATAAGCATGATGCAAAAATATGATATGGCAAAATGGTAAATAAAGTAATTATGGCAATATGATATATAATTAGTACTTATATATTATAACACCCTGTGTTTTCAAGTCATTGACAACATCAATAAATTCACAATGTATCTTTTGTATTGTACGCATTTGCTTTAAATCATAAGCGATAGGTTAAATCGCGTACGCCAAAAATTAGCGTTCAATGTAAACGGACATCAAACAATTAAATGTTTACATCAAGCAAGGGTTATATAATTATTTTGAGGATAATTATTAACTTTGTTCATTTTATTTTTATCGGATACGTAAAGTGTATACGTTTCGCGATAAATTGCGTTTAGGCACTCCCGGAACCACAAAAACTTTATCTCTAGGGTAAGTCCACACTCAGCACTCATAGCCTGAAAGCAACCAGCTCCCTATCTTAGAATACCTTCCGCAGGAAAAGAAAGTACGGCTGATTACCCAGCCATAGTGAACAGATATATATAATCGAATCAAAGATAACGGAAAATCAAAGGATTCGATACAAGGGTACAAAGGATATCACAAGGACATGATCAACGGATACAATATAGGTAAGACAAATCAGAAGAAAATTCATATGTAAGCCGTACGAATGAATCAGAGAATCAAATTAAGTTCCAATCACCAAGCCAAACAAATCAATCCTAGTAACCATGGAGTAGCTATCTCCAAATGTAAAGACCTGGATTGCACCCAAACATCAGTCACCAAATAACCTAAATATCATAATGTCAATAATCCATGCGAATACAATACAAATCATAGGATGCATCCCATACGCCCCTTAAAACAAATAATAAATCTCATCGTGGCACATTTAATTTCAAATTGGGGACGGAATGAGAAAGTCACTCACACACTACATGAGACATGCCAAAGGTTCATCAATGAACACGGCATGGTTCCTTCATGGCTAGAAACAAATATGCTTGGTTTCTCAAACTGATGGGTTCAAAGCAAAAGTCCATATCTAAGTTCATTTCAAAGGATCATAGCAAAGGTTTAAATGCAAAGGTTCAAATATCAAAGGTAGCATAGCAGGGTTCAAATAGAACATAATAACAGATCATATAAGAGAACCAAGATAAAAGGCTCAGAGCAAATGTAGCAAATCACATAAGTAATCAAAGATAGAGAGGAATATGTCATGAGAAACCTTAACGATAAGGTCAGAATATCTGTACGAATAACAGAACGAACGAAGCAACGCATAAATCATAAGAATATCCGTACCTTATTCTGAAGCAAAGCAATAATCAAAGAAAACACCACAGGAATTCAAAATCACTCCCTCTTGACCGAACCTAAAGAAATGATAAATTCGAATTACAAACCATTCATTTAAGTTATACTTTCCATTTTTAGTAACTTTCCATTTTTAGTAACTTTCCATTTTTAGTAACTTTCTATTTTTAGTAACTTTCCATTTTTAGTAACTTTCCATTTTTAGTAACTTTCCATTTTTAGTAACTTTCCATTTTTAGTAAGTTTCCATTTTTAGTAAAATTCATCAATTGAGATTCTATTAAGTATTTTGAATAGCTTAGGGACTTAACATGACAACCTTACAAGTTTAGGGTTAAATATGACAACTCTCCATATTTTAGGGTTTAATATACAAAATCAACAATTTCAAAGGTTAAAGGGTAAATATCAAAGTTTCACATGTTATTCAGAGATTATACCTTTTTTTTTACTTCCATTTTTTGTAGTTACAAATTCAAACCCTTAATTATTTACATAATTTACCACCTATTTTAGGTTCCCTTTTTGGTTTATTTAATTAATAAAAACATTATCTTTTAAATTATCTATAGATTACATAACAAGTCCCTTAAAATATCAAATATGAAAAATCATCACATTATATACAAACTTAAATAAATACTCTAAAACTAACCAAATGTCAAACCTTTCCACTACTTATTCAGAAATTTACAATTTCAGTCACCCTCTATTTTTAATTGTAATTGAACTATTCTAACTTTTCTAAATTCTTATATTATATGTAATAAACCATTTAATTCCAAAATAATATCAATGTGACATTTTATAATATATAACCTCCCCAACTTATTTTATAACAGAATATAAATAAGTATTTATAATAAAGAAATAAAACTTTATACATTAAATACTAACCAAACCTTCCACTTTTTAGAATTTACAATTTCAGTCCCTCTATTTTAATTAATTACTTTCTAATTACTTATTATATGTAATTAACCATTTTAATCCAAAATAATATCAATATGACATTTTATACCCCCCAACTTATTTTATACAGAATATAATAAGTATAATAACATGTTTAAAATAGGCCCCATAGTTTCAGAAATTACAAAACAAGTCCTTATACTTTTAATATCATTTCGGCTAAGTAATAAAATCCACAAAACCCTAATTTAATTTTCCCAATCACAAACATAATTATTTCCCAATCATTGGCATTAAATGCACCTGGAAAAATCATCAAAACCCTAACCCTAATTTATTTTAACACTTTTCTTTCCCTTTTTTCTTTAATTCGAAATCGGCAAACACAATTAAATCCCAAATAAATTTTCGAATCCTTCCTAAATTTTTCCAACAATTTATCTGAGTTATATATGATATAAACAACCTTAGAAAAATATAAAATCAATTTTACAAATATTATTTGTGCCGATTTCATATTCATTTCGAAATTAGGGTTTCTAATATGTTTTAATTATTTCGATCAATATAAAATGCATGAACATTTTTCCCATGTATATTTTGGATTAGAAAGATGATAAATGAGATACAAAAATACCTTTGATGATTCTTGATGATTTAATGAATTTATAGAACCCGGTTGCTCAATTCGAACCCAAAACAATACCACAATCGAACCAAGCACTTTACAATCTTCCCACTATTTTTCCCACAATCCTTGACCTTCAAAACACCCTAGAAAAATCGTGCAAGCCTTGGAAAAATTCTGTGCCGCCTCTTTTAGATTTTAGGGTTTCGGGATTTTAGTTTTTTTGGATTTTAACAAATGAAAAGTATAAAAGAAATATAATAGGGATATTAGGCCGAGTTTTTGGGCTTTCAAAAGAGGTTAAATCAGATTATAAAACTTGCATAATTATTTTGTCATTATCCATATTTATTTTATATTTAATTTGTAAAGTATAATTAAATAAATACATATTATTTCGGCTAATTATATATATACAAAAATATTAATTATTTTTCTTA
>BQNB010165089.1:0-14259 GCA_026074375.1 Tanacetum coccineum | reverse complement strand
TAACACCTCTCAATGTTAAATGCACCTGATCAAACTAGTGACCCAAGGAAAGGTGGGGATTGTCAATCCCGATAGATCTATCCACAACACTCGCGCTCACGACACTAGCAACTGACGGTTCATGATAAAAAGGGGACTTAAGTGGCAGAGAAGGTACTTAGGCAATAATGAAATCAGGAAATAGCATACAGTTTTGAAAACACTTGTGTCCAAAGAAATCAAGCATGTAATCTCCCCCGAATTTAATAAAACAAGTAGTAGAAAAAGGGGCTACGAACTCACCTTGAGTGAATGGTAATCAACAAGTATTCAAAATAGAAAATGCGTCACGAAGGAATCCGAAGGCAACCTAATCCAATATAGGTCGTATAAGTACTAAACACTTTGATTATTTATAGGTCGTATAGCTCATCATACTATCGTTCGGGCTATCATAATTAAGAGGTCGTGTAGTGAACGTATGAGGAGCTAGGACACTTTAAATCGTAAATCCAACAACTCGTCGATACGCCACCCCGAAGAGGCCTCATTATGAAACTCCCTAGTAATATAGTACTTTGATAACTAATACAACGTATGATTCTATATAGCTACATCACCGTCTACTCGTGTTTGCGAAATAATATTTAAATTGCATTTGCTAAATATTATTCGTGTATTTGAACTCGTATAATCGAATATATAATTCAATTGTCTTTGTAAAATAATATTTATAAAGTTTAAGACATGTATAAATATTATATAAATGATTCTAAAATGTTTCGCAAAAATTTATTTTAAAAACGAACCAACACTATTCACCTCAGGAAATAGTGCACAAGTTAGAAAATAATGCGTAACTTTCTCGTTTTAAGCCCGTTTCTTACGTTTCTTATGTCCACATTTTCGTATTAAGTCGAGTTATCAAAATATAACATTTTTAAAATTTTAGTTTTTCTGATGAATAGTGATTTTTACTGTTCATAACAGATATATACTTATTTTTATAGTTTTTGTTATCGTAAACTCGTAAACGTCGTATTTTATTCGTTATAGCTCCGTTTTTAACGATTCTTTCGAGTACGATCTCGTAATTAAAAGTTATATCATATTTTTGATGTTTTAAAAATATCACTTTCTGTAATGAATAGTAAATTTTATAAAAATAGTTTTATAAAAGTATTTCTCGTCGTAAACTCGTAACTAACGTATCTTTTTCGTTATAAATCGGTTTTTCGAGTTTCTTATCATTTTGGAATCGTCATGAGGCGTATTATTTTTATGTAATGTCAAACCTACTGTATGAAGTCGAAATCAAATCACCCTTTTATTATCCAAGTGTGTTCATTTATAAAGAGTTTGTTTTATTAACTTTATAAACCCAAATTTATACAAAATCATGTTTATACTTAAACAACATGTCAACATATTTATTAATCCATTTTTCCATGATATATATAACAATATGACATAAGAAAAGTGTGTAAATTCATAAACATAAGTGATAATTCGTTTTACATATTAAAAATCCTAAGTGGTGATATAGTTATATAAAACATGTAAACATATAAAAATGATGAAAGTAAAGACATGAAGGTTTTTAGATAACCTTATTATGATGTAAGATGATGAACCAAAGTATCTAAACCCTTGTTTAGATATAAAACCCTAGCTTTCCATTTTAAAACCCTAGTTTCACTTTTCTTGATTAATACTTGAAAAAGGTTAGCCAATGCTTGGGATCACCTTAGAATATCTTAGAATGGATGTGTATAGAAGGGTATAGGTTGAATAAAATTTTGTATGGATTGTGTTGGGACATGGATTTGAGCCATGAGCTCTATGAGTGCCAAAGGAAGAGATTTTGTTATTTTTACTAAGTGTTTATGCATGTGTGAGCTATATCTTATAAGATAAAAGTGTGTATGAGTCTTTCCTTTATTACTTGCATGTATATAGGAAGTAATTCTAGTCAAAGAGACCAAGCATGGTTCAAGGGATGGTCTCTTGGTCTTAGGTATGGGCTTGGTCTTGGTCTAAGTCAAAGAAACAAAGCATGGTGTTGCATTTATGAAGTATGGTGTAGTACTTTGACCAAGTGAAGAGTTTTTCATATAACACTTGTATAAATGGCAAGAATTTCGGCAAAGATAGGATATAGATGATATATTTTGTAACTTTTATGTATTGGGTATAAAAGTGGGTATTTGTTGAAGCGTAGAAAAGTTTTTGGTGGTTTCGGGAGTGCCTAAACGCAATTTATCGCGAAACGTATACTCTTTACGTATCCGATAAAAATAAAATGAACAAAGTTAATTATTACTTTCATAATAATAATATAATGATGGCTTGACGTAAACTTTAATTCGTTTGGTGTCCGTTTACGTTGATTGTTGATTTTTAGTTTACGCGATTTAACGTATCGATTAAAAATAAAAGCGAACGCGTACGAGAAAATAAAATAAATAGTGAATTTAAATAGCGTCGTAAATGACCTAAAAATACAAAATGTTACAACCCCGACTTCACCGGACTATTCCCGAGATTTCTTTCCCCCCGGGGATATTTCACCAACTAAAGACACTGAGACTCCTATTGAATCACCCATTCCAGTATCTCCATCTTCATCAGTAGGATCTTCATCATCGGTTAGGTCAACTACACCACCACCAGATTATCCCTTTGATGAGTTTATCTTTGCAGAGTTAGATAACTCATTATGGATCATACCGCGACCACTGGGAAGTGAACTAGTCCCCAAGGAACCTGATGAGTCAGATACCTGTTATAATGTTCATCTCTGGAAATAATCATTGAGGATATCCAGGTTCAAGAGTCTTCTAAACAAGGTCCAAGAACTCAAAAACAACAAGGGAAAACCACCAGATTAGATCTGTGTCGTTTACAGCTTTCTAGAATCCAACCACTAGATGTATGAATAATGACACTTGTCAAATTTTGCTATGTAAATTATATAGACAAGTTATTAATACAGTGGTGATTTCGTTATACCTCGTTGTTTCATAATACCAATTGTGTATGTCAAAATTATCTATCCTATATCCTGTAGTATGATGACTTATATCTTTATCCGGGATTACTATGATTCTCTTACCATCCGATTTTCTCAAACCTTTGTACCTACAAACACTAAGCCTCATATTGGATCACTCTCTCCATTATCTCTGTATCTATCTCTGGAAGTCTTAAATTCTAAAAAATTTCGTTATATCCTGCAATGTAATATCAAAGAATGATCACAAGTCTTTGTATTATAATGATAATTTTCATACCTTACTTGTGTTATGACTAATCATTTTATGGATTCTTATTCTATGTTGTCTTGTATATATTGATAGATGCCTCCCAAGAGAACATCAACATCTGAAACACCAACTATGACTCAGGCTGCCATCCGGCAACTGATTGCTGATGGTATTGCTGCAGCTCTGGAAGCACAAGCTGCTACCATGGCAAATACCAATAGGAATGTAATAAGTAACTACAAAGGGTTTATGAGTTGTCAACCTTCCTATTTTAATGGTACGGAAGGAGCTGTTGGCCTCATTCGCTGGTTTGAACATACTGAATCGGTATTTTCTCGTAGCAAGTGTGTCGAGGAAGACAGAGTGACATTTGCTACTGGTACTCTAACCGATGACGCCTTGTCCTGGTGGAATGCATACGCCCAACCTATTGGGATAGAACAAGCCAACAGGATCACCTGGACCGAATTGAAAAGGCTCTTGACCAATAAGTATTGCCCTCGAACTGAAGTCAAGAAAATGGAAGACGAATTTTACAACTTGGCTGTGAAAGGAAATGATCTCAAAACTTACGTTAGAAGATTCCAGGAATTAGCAGTCTTATGCCCAAACATGGTACCAAACACCGAGAAGCTTATGGAAGTCTTTATCGGGGGATTACCCAGAAGTATTGAAGGAAATGTTACTGCTTCAAAACCTCAAACTCTGGAGGAAGCCATTACCATAACCCAGAGGTTGATGGAGCAGGTAATAAAACACAATTCTGCGCAAGAAACCAATGATCACAAACGAAAGTTTGAGGATAGAAGAAACACCACCGACAACAACAACTACCCCAATGATCGCAACAACAATAACCACTCCAACAATCACAACAACGACAACTATCAAAATAACCACAACAATCACAACCGTAATGATGATTACCACCAACAGCAGAATAGAAGGCAAAAAACTACCAGAACTTATGCTGCTACCCCAACTGAGAACAAAAGGTATACTGAAAATAAAAGGTACCATGGAAACCTTCCTTTGTGTACAAGATGCACCCTGCATCATACAGAAGTTTGTACTGTCAAGTGTCTGACTTGCAACAAAGTGGGTCGTCTGACCAGGGACTGCAAAAACTAAGGACTTCTATTTCCAAACCATCACTCCACCACTCAACTAAATCTCGGGACGAGATTTCTGTTAGGTTGGGGGACTATAACAACCTGTAATTTTCCAGTATTTTCATCAATGTAATATCTACTTACTATATTAAGTACAATTTTTTTTCACAGAATATTTTTCGTTTTTATTCTATTTCATTATGTAACCTAGTTTACATTTCTAAAGTAAACGAGCTCACACAACCTCTATCAATGCCATCTATATCTATGTTTATATCATGTAAACATCCTAATATGTCAAGTCTATATCTTAATATCATTTTTACCAAGTACATTATCCATTTAACGTACTTTTCAAAACATTATATCAAAACAAGCATTAAACGTAAACGTTTATATCAAAACCCTACTTATATGTAATGTATACATATAAAATGAATGTGCAAGCCTTCAAGCATGTGTACAAGTGTACAATGCATCACATTTGAATTATCTTTCCCCTCCTGAATCAAGTTACAACTTTCTAAAGCTCAATGTACAAGTCAATAATACAAGAAAGTCAAACTAGGTCATTTTACCTCCTAAATCATTTTGGTTTCTTACCACCACTTTAACATAAGGTACAAGCACTTAATGCATGACTCCTAAACCCTAAACCTAATCCCTAATTCATCCTAAACCCTAATCTAAAACCCTAAACCCTAAAAACAAAACCCTAAACCCTAATTTTACTTCAACCAAAAACTAAACCCTAAACCTAAAACTTAGCCCTAAACCTTAATCCTAAACCCTAAACCTTAATCCTAACACTAATCCTAAACCCTAAACTATCTTAAACCCTAACTCTAACTCGAATGGACTGATGTTGGCTGTCCAAAAACAGCCATGTATAAACTAAATAAACACCTCAAGCTCCTCCATGACTCACCACCACCTTCATCACCATGACCTCACCACCACATCACCATCACTCCAGCACCTTACAAGCACCTCCATCACCTCCTTGTAAGCTACTACCACAAGTTGCACACTAAGTAAGCTACTTGTCACCATCTTTGATTTTTGAACCATCACCACCTCCCTACACCTCACCCTAGCTTTCTATTAGTCACCATGATAGCCCTTGGCCACCACACCAAGTAATCTTGGTGCCTACTCTAAGAAAACTTGGCCCCTAAGTCATTTGAGCCCTATATAAGCCGAACACACACATACACTTTCATTTCATCCTCACAACTCTTTTCCACCTTAAATCTAAGTTCAAACCAAGTTCTAGCAGAAGTAAGGAAGCCAAGGAAGAAGTAGAAGGTCCCTAAGATTAGAATAGAAGCCAAGAATCAAGAGAAAGAAGCCATTGAAGGCGTTTCTAGGCGTACGAACCCGAAAACCCCATTTCGACCCATTTTAGCTCAAGTAAGCTTATAATCTTGTTCAATAAGCTCATAATCTGCTTTAGAATGTTCATAATACTCTTAAGATCATATATAAACTCTTGTTTGAAGCCTTGAATCCTCAAACCCATGTGTTTTTTTATTAAAACCCTAAAAACGACCCATTTTGATTTTCTAGCTAACGAATCCTTTTTCTAAACTTTTGTTATGTTAAAACATCTTATTTTTGCTTATTCTAATAAGCTATAACATGCAAATATCATTTGGAATCCTAAAATAAGCTTGCATGGCTTTTTGGACTTGATTTGTAATTTAATTCCATGCAAGGGGTATATATCATAACTTTCTGAAATTTATAACTAGAGGGGCTGAAAATGTCATTTTTAAAAAATTATAACTATAAGGACCTATCTTGCCAAGTTTAAAAGTTAAAGGTTTAAATTATATATACTTTATATATAAAGGACTAAACTTCTAAAAGTTTATAAATCGAGGGTATATATTATCATTTTTGCAAACGTAAAAATATACAATATAATATTTTTATATAAATTATAAAAATATATATTAATATTATAAGACTCGATTTTATCAAAACCCGACACAATTATCATTATTAATCAACGATCGACACATTATAAAATAATTACGTTATATAATTAACGTAACTTATCATCGACTAACTTTTGAAGAAACTTAAAATCTTATCGTATCACGTTACTAGGGAATTTCATATGAAGGGTTTCATTTGAGTTTTCGTTTTGACGAGTTTGCTAGGTTTACGATTTAAAGTGCCCTGGCTCCTCAAACGATACTACATGGCCTCTGGATTATGATAGCCCAAACAGTGATACAATATTTCCATAATTTAATAAATCAAAGATATACGTTAAACTTTGTAAAGTTTTAAAACATAAACCATCCCACTAAGACTTGACATATTACTTCAGGTTGTGTGACAAAGCCGTTACTTTCACTTGATATACTTTTGCCATTAATCAGATTTCTCTATACTGTTAAGGTGAGTTCATAGCCTCGCCTTTCAATCTTTTGAATGTTTTTTAAACCCGCAAGGGGGATACATGCTCAATTGTTTTTAATATACACAAGTACTTAAAACTGATATTGTGAGTTCATAGCCTCGCCTTTAAATCTTTTGAATGTTTTATAAACCCGCGAGGGGGATACATGCTCAATTGTTTTTAATATACACAAGTACTTAAAACCGATATTGTCAGTTCATATCATTGCATTTCAATCTTTTGAATGTTTTATAAACCCGCGAGGGGGATACATGCTCAATTGTTTTTAATATACACAAGTACTTAAAACCGATATTGTGACAGTCATAGCCTCACCTTTACTTATTTACATGTTTTATAAACCCGCGAGGGGGATACATGGTTGTTTTATATAAATTAAACACAAGTGATTTTGATATATGATATGGTTCTATCACTGTGAATAGTCCCATCTTTATATGTTTTCTAAATCCTGTGGGGGATTCATGCTATAAACTATGAATACAAGTGTTTTTCCAACTATATGCTATCCTGATATATTATTGCCTAAGTTACCTCCATTTTCCCATAAGACATCCCAGTATCTCTTTGGGTAGTAGCTCCTAGTATCTCTTCGGGTAGTAGCTCCTAGTATGTCTTAGGATAGAGGCCCTCGGTTCTATTAAAATATGTGATTCATGAGCTTAGGGCAATAATATTGTTTTCCATGATAATATTGTTTTCCATGATAATACTATTTTCCATAATAATTGTACTCATTGCAATTATTACACTTATGGGTGTATAACAACGTAACCCACTATTAAACTTGTACTCAACTATTATAACTGAAAACCTATGAATTTCACTAAACCTTTGTGTTGACCCTTTTAGCATGTTTATCTTAGGTAATTGAGCAACCTATGGCCCAGAGTGGCACAGACTTGAAGATGGCTAAACTGTTATCATTCAAACTTTATGTTTCTAGATTTTGGGACCTCCTTTATAAAACTCTGATATGATATTGAATGATAACTAAATTTTCCAAAACATCTCTTTTGAGTCCTTTTCTATGATTATGTCTGTTGATCCATGAAGTAATAGCCCAGATTAGCTTCCGTTGCTATATGTCAAAAATGGGGGTGTTACATGCACGGCCTCCGTAATCAGGCGAAGAACTTAGAGACTCTGCTTGAGGCTGAGGTAGATATGAAGAAGGCCGCGGTGGCTAAAAATGTGGGACTGGTTAAGGAATTAGAAAGCCTCCGTGCCAGTTCACGGATCTTTAAGTTAGCAATGATCAGCTGTCCGAGCAAGTGTCTACTCTCCAGACTCAAGTAACGGGCGAGGAAAGGATAAAAGCAGCGTTTGAAGAGTTTAAGAAATATAAGGATGACAAGGTTGAACAGCGGTGTGCAGAGATGGACGATCGTCTGAATAAACTAAGTGTGGATTTTGATGAAGAGTTGTATCCGTACATGTTGACAGCGATCGCGGGCCATCGCTGGGTTATTGGGCACGGCATGCGCCTTGCCATTATGAAATGTGTCGAATCTTCAGAGATAAGGCAGGCATTTGCTGATGTTGTGTCCGCAGGACTTGCCAAAGGTATAAGCGAAGGCCTGAAATACGGTGTAGAGCACGGGAAGGTCGGCCGAGACTTAGCAGATATTGAGGCATATGACCCGGAGGCCAATAGTAAGTTATTCAAATCCCTCCAAGACTTGAAAGATCTGAAGTATCCGATGATGGATCAACTAGAGAGGTTGAAGGATGCCCCGATAGAGCGAATCATGGCATCATTACATTTAGAGAGTGATACCGAGGAAGATGCCCCTTAGTGGATCCGTGACCTCCACCCGAGCTCCTCCCAGCTAAAGATCCCCGTATACCCCAAGGTACGCGATCCTAAAGATCCTTGGGCCGTCAAAAAATAGATGTTGTTGGAGGATGCTATTGCGGCTAACATAAGCCGGGCGGAAAAGAAAAAGAAGTGCAGGGTGGTCTGCCGCACCCATGGGATTGGTTCTGCTCACCACGCCAGATCTGACGGTATCCCTGTATCTGTGCCTATCGTTGTTCCCCAGGGGATAGCGATTTTGTTAGTGGATGCTGCCACTTAGACTGAGGCGGCTGACAAAGAAGAGGAACCACACCCTAGACTACAGCGGTCCATTTCATTGCCTCATATCTACAATTTGTAAAGGAGGTAGTGCAGCCTGTTGCACTTAAACAATATTTTTGTAATGTACCCACGGATGTCCGTGGGTAACCATATTGTACATTGATTCTCTAGTTTAAGAGTAGTTTATATTGTATTGCACTTATAGTGACTTATATGCTCCGTAGGAGTCTTGTCTTATATACCTAACATCTTAGGAACACGTAGAATAAGGATGCAGAATCTATGATTGCTGGGGTTGCAACCCTCTTACGCGGCAAGCCGATTATAAGGATGCTTACCCTATAATTATCCATAGATAGTCTTGAATGGAAAATAATATGAATTAAAGAAAAAGAGAGATTTACTTAAAAAGGTTTAACTTTTCATATAAAGAAAGCGCTGGGTTAGCTAGACCCAGCAGAGTTTTATTCATCCCCTAAAAACAAATAGGAAAAAAAAATACATGGATTACTTTATTACGAGTCCTAATTGTAGTGTAAATTCATCCACGCATGAGTCGTGGCTCAAAGGTAACACTTCTTTAGATTGGCGATGTTCCATGTCCGTGGAAGGACCACGCCGTCTATGGACCTTAGCTTGTACGCTCCATCTTCGAGTGCTTCCGTGACCTCATAAGGTCCTTTCCACTTTTGGCTGAGCTTTCCCCCATCCATAGCATGACTTACCTTGTTGCTACGATAAACAAAGTCTCCGGGTCTGAAAGTAACACAACGGACCCTAGCGTTGTAATACTTTGTCATTTTCAATTTAGCGTTGGCTTCACGAATTGCTGCGCGTTCACATAATTCGCTTGAATTGGTCCAACACACCTTAGCTACGGCTTTAGGAATGACCGCCTGTAAAGAACCCCTTCCAACAATTCGTACTGTCTTGCCTTGATACGGAGTTTGCTTGCCTCCTTTCTATCATCGGGAAGGGTCTCATCTTTCAAGTATTCAATTATTGGTGTCATTCATGTTGGTCCTTCTTCCTCTACTACTGTCACCACTTCCTCCTCCTGTATGGATTTCTCTTTGAGTACTTTGACCAAGACCTGTTTTGATAAGTGCGCAAAGCTGGTTGAAACGATTTTACTCAGGGCATCCGCTTTCTTGTTTTTACTTCTTGGGACTTGGCTTATGGAAAAGTTAGCGAAGCCGTTGATCAGGTTTTTGGCCTTCTCAAGGTACTTGACCATATTTTCTTCTTTGGCGACGTATGTCCCTAGGACTTGGTTTGCCACCAGTTTAGAATCTACACTCACGTGCACATTGCGTACCCCCATCTATGCTGCTATCCGAAGACCAGCTATTAGTGCCTCATACTCTGCCTCATTGTTAGAAGCGGTGAACTAAAACCTTAGCGCGTAGGTAAACTTCGTTCCCTCTAGGCTTGTCAGTATTTGGCCAGCGCTTAATCTATCTACACATGATGATCCGTCCGTGAATAATGTCCACAGATCTTGTAAGATTTCGACCACTGACATATCTGGTAGTGCTTTGTTCGGCTTCTCAACAAGGAAATCCGTTAGGATATGTCCTTTCACGGATGTCCTTGGTCGGTACGTGATATTGTGTTCCCCCAGCATTACGCTCCATTTTTGTAATCGCTGGCCACATCGGGGCGGGATATTATTTGTTTGATGGGTTGGTCGGTGATGACTGCGATAGGGTGCGATTGGAAATATCTTCGTAACCTCTTGGCAGCGAAAACCAGTGCTAGGACTAGTTTTTCCATTAGGGTATAGTTTAGTTCGGGGCCCTGCAATGCGCGGCTTACGAAATAGACTGGCGTCTGAACCGTGTCCCTTTTAGTCATCAAGACCGCACTAATAGCTCCATGGGATGCGAACAGGTATACAATTAGTTCCTCCTTTGGTTTGGGTGCTACCAGCAGGGGTAGCTCCGACAAGTGCTGCTTCAGTTGCTTGAAGTCTTGTTCCACTTCTGGTGTCCAATAGAAGTCACTCTTTCTAATGCATTTCTTCAAAGTTTTGAATAGCGGCAAGGATTTTTCCGCAGACTTAGAGAGGAATTTGTTCAGACTAGCCAACTTTCCATTGAGGATCTGGACCTCTTTGATTGTCCGTGGGGACGGGAGTTGCAGCACGGCTTCTGTTTTATCTTGGCATGGTTTTATCCCTTTCAGGCTAATCATGTACCCCAAGAACATTCCTTCTACTGCCCCAAACGTAAAAAATTTTGGATTGAGCTTCATGTTGATTCTTCGTAACGTATAGAACGTTTCATCGATGTCCCTTAGCACCTATGCTTCTGTGTAACTCTTAATAACCAAGTCATCAACATACACTTCTATGTTCTGAACAATTTGGTTGTCAAAAGCTTTATCCATCAGCCGCTGGTATGTGGTGCTAGCGTTTTTGAGGCCGAAGGGCATTTTGGTATAACAATATACCCCTTGGCTGGTGTGGAAAGCCATTTTCTCTTCATCTGACTCTGCCATCTGTATCTGGTGATAGCCTTTGTAAGCGTCCAAGAAACACTTAAAGGGGTAGCCGCAGAGAGATTCGACTTTCCAGTCGATTTCAGGAAGGGGGTAACAATCCTGCGGACAGGCCTTGTTTAGGTCTGTGAAATCCACGCACATCCTCCAGCTACCGTCATGCTTTTTCACCATGACTGGATTGGACAGCCAGTCGTGATAATAAACTTCTCTCATGATCCCCGCCTCTACTAGTTTTTGTACCTCCGCTTGGATGGCTTTGGCACGTTCCGGGGCCTGGCCCCTTTTTTCTGTCGAACAGGTGAATATCCTTCCCGGATATTGAGCCGATGTTCAGCTACTGATCGCGGTACTCCTGTCATGTCTGACGGCTGCCATGCGAATATATCCAAGTTTTCCTTCAGGAGTGAGCATAGTTCCGTCCGTCCTTTCGCGGATAGCGTCCCTCCGATTGCCACTTCTTGATCCGGGAAATTCGGATGTAGGGCTATTTTAAAATTTTCATGACGGACTTCAGCCTCTTTGAGTATCTCCTTGGATGATGTGGTCACTGTGGCGCACTCAGCGGGTATCAAGATAGTGCTACGGATAGTGACTATTCCTCCGTCGACCGGGAACTTAAGCATTCCGTGGGCTGTGGATGGTACCGCCTGTATTTCTCTTATTCCAGGTCTTCCAATGATACCGTTGTACGGTGATAGTGACCTCACGATCATGAAATTCATCCATGCTTTTGTAGCATGATCTGCATCTCCTATTGTTACCAAGAGCCTAAGTTGTCCCAGCGGCCATATAGTTTCTCCACTAAAACCGGTTAACGACGTCGTTGCCGGGACCATTTGGCTCTTGATTTCCGGTCGGAGCCGGTTGAAGCAGTGTTCGTAGAGCACTTCCGTTGAGGAACCCCCGTCTACATACATGCGGTGGATCATGTGTCCGCCAATTTCCGCTTCTATAACAAGCGGACCTTCTGTCCCTATTCTATGCCATGGTTGTACCATATAAATTGCCAGGGACTTGTCTTTGGCCAGGACTTCCTTCTTTCCAACCTTCGTTTGATTTCGACCTTGCTTAATATCTTTAATTAAATGTAGGAGCTTTTCTGTTTGCACTAGCTCTTCGATCTACTTTTTTAACTGCATACATTCGTCTGTGTTGTGTCCTTTATCATTGTGAAAGTATCAAAACTTGTTGTTGCTTCTCTTCTCCACCAGGGTTACCATAGGTGGTGGTGGTTTGAACTTTCCTGCTACGGTCGCAATGATTTCTTTGGGCGTTCTAGTAAAGGGGTAAATATAACAACCCGTAATTTTCATCACATTAATTATCCATCTATTAAATTAGATGCACTGTAATATCCATCTATTATATATATACCACCTTTTTACAGGGAAATTTTTGCTTTATCTCATTATGCAACGTAACTTGCATCTCTAAAGTAAACGAGCTCACGCAACCTCTACCAATGTCATCTATATCTATGTTTATATCATGTAAACTTCCTAATATGTCAAGTCTATATCTTAATATCATTTTTACCAAGTACATTACCCATTTAACGTATTTATCACAACGTTATTTCAAAACAAACTTTAAACCTTAAACGTTTATATCAAACCCTAATTATATGTAATGTACACATATAAAATGAATGTACAAGTATTCAAGGCATGTGTAAAAGTATCATAGCATAATATTTGAATCACACTTCCCTCCAAAACCATGGTACAACTTTCTAAAGCCTAATGTACAAGTCAATAATGCAAGAAAACCAAACTAGGTCATTTTACCTCCTAAATCACTTTAGTTTCTTACTACCACTTTAGCACAAGGTACAAACACTTAATGCATGACTCCTAAACCCTAAACCTAAACCCTAAGTCATCCTAAAACCCTAATCTAAAACCCTAAACCCTAAACGAAACCCTAAAACCCTAATTTCATTTTAAACCTAAAACTAAACCCTAAACCTTAAAACTAAACCCTAAACCTTAATCCTAAACCCTAATCTTAATCCTAAACCTTAATCCTAAACCTTAAACTATCCTAAACCCTAACCCTAACTCGAATTAAAACCCTAAACCCTAAGCCAAAACCAAAACCAACCCGACACCCTTTATTTCTTTTTAAACCCATTTTTAAGCTAAGCTAGCTCCCTAACACCTCTATGACCTCACCACCATGTCACCAAGCAGCCACCCAAGCACCTTACAAGCACCTCCATCACCTCCTTGCACCCTTGTTAACCAAGCAAACCACCTCATCACCCTCTTGTCTATTCGTACCCCTCCAACACCTTCCACCTTGCATTGCTATCTCCATAGCCCACAATACTCATCACTAGCCTTCCTAAGTCATCACCCTAGCACTCTTGGCCACTACTCCAAGCCAAAGACTTGGCCTTCAAGTGTTTGACCCCTATATAAAGTCGCACCCCCCATTCATTTCAAATCACACCTTAAAAACTCAATACACACAAATGGAGTTCTAACAAGATTAAGGAAGATCAAGAGAAGACTTAAGATCGGAATTAAAGACAAGAACTAAGAAGGAAGAAGCCTTGAAGTCGTTTCCTAGGCGTACGAATCCAAATAAGCTCATACAACCCATATAAGCTCAAGTAAGCTCAAAATCTTGTTCAATAAGCTCATAATCTGTTTTATAATGTTCATAAGACTCCTAAGATCCTATATGAACTCTTGTTAAAGCCTTGAATCCTCAAACCCATGCATTTTTGGTTAAAACCCTAAAAATGACCCGTTTTGATTTTCTAACTAACGAATCATTTTTCTAAACTTTTGTTATGTTAGTATAACTTATTTTAGCTTATTCTAATAATCCATAAGCTGCAAAACTCTTTTAGATTTCAAAAATATCAAAATT
>BQNB010165087.1:0-14260 GCA_026074375.1 Tanacetum coccineum | reverse complement strand
TTTCCCTTTTCCTGTTCTCTTTGTTGTTTGAACGCAGTTAGTCAATCATATGCTCTCATTTTAGTTTCTCAACCTTATAAAATACAGTATTTCATTCATTGTTATAAAGAAATGCTACGTATTTACATAGATAATAGTCTTAGATTGCAAAATTAACATATAGAGAAATGATAGTTAGGCATAGACGTACAAATTTTACTGGTTTGCCCATATATTTACTAAAAAAAAATGATCGAGCGACTTAAACATGTGATTAATTTTGTGCCTAAATGTATAGGCACTCATTCATGGGTTTGTGAAAAAGTAGGTATCTCTCATGTCACTAACATGATACTTTCACATAAGTTTAGTCATTCAAATCAATGCTCATTTACTAAGTAACGGAGTAAAACTAACATCAAATTAACGTTTACAATAAGATGGCGGGCAAACGAGCAACAAGCTGCGCCGCAACCCCTTTTTGGATGGCAAAACCAATCCTACTAAAAATAAAGTTTTGTGTCTTAGGGGTCGAAAAATTACTTTGCACAACCCGTTGAACCCTATTCAAAAACTCCTCTGCTTCCGGTGCTAGGAAACCAAATGTATCAAAGGCAAAAGGGATAAACACGTGTTGATTCTCTAAGTAACTAAACCTTTTGAAATTATTCCTAATATACCTTTCTTGTATAACCTCCTACTCTCAAGAACAATCTTTTCTTTCTTTAAACTTGTTTTGTTGCATTAGTGTTATTCCCAACTTGTATTCCAATTTCCCACAAAAAGAGTTAATTCGTTCGTACTTTCTTTTTCTTTTGTTAAAACTATCATTGATTTGGAAAACTAATATAAATGTGCGTTACAGTTTTACACATGATGCACTAATAATATTTAAAACACCAATGATTACGATTAATGATTCAAGTGGATGAAATATTTGAAATAAAATGCAATTTATAGATCAAAGAATAATACCCGTTACTCGATTTCGAGTTGAGTCAGTGATGAATGTATCAATTAAATAATACATATATTTATAATTTGCATGACTATTTGCCCCCGTCAACATATAGAAATAATTCTAAACAATTACTCGTATAATTTGTGCTTTAAATTGTGTGCTTCTTTAATCCTAACTTTTCTCTAATTTTTTTGGTTTAATGGGTATTAAGTCATTCTGTTAGAAAAAAACTTCTTTAGACTCTAGTTGCAAATCATCTTTTATAATCTTCGTATTCGAAAAATTAACAGTTGAGGGTCCACATTTTCCTTATAAACCTTGTTTAAATCCATAATGTTTCTTGGGATTATCTACACATATGTGATAATAGCAATATACACCCTTCGGGTAGAAATGTGTCACGAGAGGTGAATGCGGTGTATGAATTATCAAGTTATCTACTACCTTCATCCTAAAACTATACTATATGGTTTGATGGGTGGTTTCGGGCATCTCTTGTCTCCTAGACCTATATCTAAGGATGGACAATTAGGTAAAGGATTCGGTTGAGGCTTTGGTTCATCAAAACTATAAACTTTCCTAGAACAAAGAGAAATGTTATGATTACAAGTCAAACCTACATCCTCTAATTTTGTTTGGTCCAAATGTTGTCTGTTTTTGGTCATTTAAGCTCGTTTTTGAAGGTAAAAGATATGTGTAATTAAGCACTTATCAATACCTCAAAAGATGGTAGGGCTTGTGGGGTGCTTTGTGTGCTTGTAATTTTCACCTCATCTTCCATCATATTTCGATCACCTATCATGTGTTTTGGTAAAATCTACCCCAATCATGCACCTAGGCATCTCAAATCCAACAATCTCACATCTTAAATCCTCCTTATCTGTTTTTCTACGCAGTGACTTAGGCAATTCTATCATGTCATCCAACTTATGTGTCATTGCCAGAAAGCTCTCATCAAAATTTTGGTGCACTTTGTCACATTTCCTAAGGGCCCGCCATAATGAGCTCTCCTTCAATGTTGATAAGGTCCCAACAAAAGCTCTTGTGATTCATAGGTTTCACTAGGTGGTTTAAAAGGGGAGCCTTTTGCAAGGTTTCTGCCAACCATTTTAATCAATCTACATTATAATAACTATACACATTCATTTTTAAATGACAACTTTACTTAAAAAATAAACAAGAGGGTTTTTTACGAACAAAGAAACGAAGAAAAGTCAAACTACGAGAAAACTAATTACAAGAAAATAAAAATCTCACGTGATAGAAATTTAGTGAGTACGCCTAAGCTAGATAGAATCTGAAACCTAGACTATTCTCGACAACGACGCCAAAAACTTGATGCGGCGGGTTGCAACACCTAAGTTCTACAACACTCCTACGCAGAGTACCCACCCGTTATAGTGTAGTACAAGCAAAACTCAGAGGGGGTGATCGTTCTCTACGGGAATAGAGAGGTAGGCTCAAAATGTATGTCACAAATGTCTAAGAGTTTTAGGAAGAGTATTTTTGTATTTTTTTTAGACTGCAAGTAAATTCAATATGTTTGGAGAGGGGTTTTTAACTAATCTAATTATCTACTCCTAAATGCAAGAATAGTAAAAGTGATGGGAATTCGTATAGGTAAACAAACATGTTCAGTAGGGCTGTAATCAAGCCAGACTTTTATCAAGCAACTCGAGCTTGAGCTTGACTCAATCGAGCCGAGCTTTTATCGAGCTCGAGCCCAAGCCCAATAAACAAGCTCGAAACACATAATGAGCCGAGCTCGAGCTTTCAATAGCTCGAGCTCGAGCTTTTCGAGCCTTCATGTACATAAATATTTTTTATACATATTTATATATACAACGTAAATGCTAATGTGAATATTGGTATAATATATAAATATTTATCGTGTAAGGATATTTAAACTCTAATGATCAAAGGTTTTGTATAAATTATTTACTCTTAAGTTCATCACGTATTTTCTTTAGGAAAAATTCCCAAAAGAGCCTAAGTGCCCTATGAATTAGCACTCTATAGCCCAAAAAATATTTTTGAGCCAAAATAGACCAGGGCGACTTGGCGACCGGGTGATTTGTACAAAAGATTCCTTATTTTTACTATGCAAGTACAAAAAATTCTCAAGTCGCCCAGTTGCTTAGAGGGCGACTTGTACTTAATTAATAAAAAAATTAACACTTGTCAAATTCTTCTTAAGTTGCCTAGTCGTCAAGTCGCACTGGTCTATTTTGGCTCAAAAATGTTTTTTGGGCTATAAAGTGCTAATTCATACAGCACTTGGGCTATTTTGGGAATTAACCCTTTTATTTACCTTATTGATAAGTTTAACTATCGAATACAACATTTATGAATAACTTTGAGCTTTTCGAGTCGAGCTCGAGCCTTATTCGAATATTATTCGAGTCGAGCTCAAGCTTTAATGATTAGGGCTTGTCGAGCTATAGATCCGAGCTCGAGCCTAACTTATGATTTTTGATCAGAGCTCAAGCCCTGTCAAGCTTGAGACCGGCTTGGCTTGATTGCAGCCCTAGTGTCCACTTAGTTAAACATTATTCCCTAATTGCTAGTGTAATGTGACGCATTCCCTAATTCAGTTGCAGGTTGGAGTCACACGCCTATGTGATCACCTAAGTAAGTGATGCCTATCGGATGTCTGCCTACCCAATAGTTAAAAAACACGCAATAAATACTCGCCTAACTAACTACCTAAGACGTAGGGTTTATTAATTAGTCACATTTAGACGTCTAGCTACTCTACGGTTTGTAACTAGTTTTCTACTACCTATCGTGCACACCACTAGCAAGAAACAATATATCAAGTATTATAACCAGGTTTCATGCAGTCCTAATCAAACACTAATTGATTTAGCCTAACATGTTAATCATAAGCAAAGAAGAACATGTAATTAAATAATTGAAAGGCGTCATAATTGAATTATTAAAGATGATTAACTTAACTCAATAATAGATATGAGTTTATGACGCACCAAGGGCATAAAATGCCCTAAAATTCGTATAAGGACCAGCTCCAAAAGACTCTCCAAAAATTGCACATGAAAATATGAAAATAATGCAAGAATATACATAGGATTTTGGTGCTGACGATGTCAGGTTATAGCCTTAATGTCGTCACCTCGTCGATCTCGAATTAGGGTTTCTTCCACCGCCTCATCTTGATGGCGTCACAAAAGCTCCTAACGTCGTCCCTTTATGGTCTTGATTGACGCCGTCAGGGATGCCGCCGGAATTTACTGAGCCGTCAAAATTGATTTGTGTTTAGCACTTTCTGGGCAATTTTGGTGAAGGCGTTAAAGGTGGTCACGAAGCTGAAACTTTTCTTTTGCCTTCGTTTCTTTTCCAAATCGAGCCTAAGTCACGTGAATTCCTTCCAAATGCTTCCCAGTACATATAACACTAAAAGAAAGGATTTAATGCAATAAACGAGCATATTTGCATGATTTTAAGGGTTAAATGACCCCAAAAAGTGTATGAAATTACACCTCATCAAATATCCCTACACTTAGAATTTGCTTGTCCTCAAGCAAATTAGCGTTTCTAGCTAGTAAATAAAGTTGGGGGCATTTAACTTACTAAATCAAACTAATTGATAGCAAAACCGGTTTGACAATACACTTTTTTAACCAGTTTCAATAGCACAGACTTATATACTAGCACATCACATAAGTGTTTGGATTCTCACATCTCTTGGGTGTATACAATATATATAACATGATAGGAAACAGGAAAATTTACACTCATTACCTGTCATAACATATAGATTACCATAAGCTTGGTAAAGGATCAAAAACCTCCACCACTTTGGCATAAGCACCTAGAATTCACTATCAAAGAGGTCTTTACATATGGTTATAATGATATGCGAAGGGTATGGAAACCACGGTAAGGAATAACGGGGGATATTTTTCTAGTGGCAATTTAATTATCTACAAGATTACATGTATATATAAGGTGTTGCAAAGCCAAGACTCGACAAAACATCTAACAAGTGTACAAACTCTACATCAAACTTTTTATTTTGTATTCTCGATTTTTTCTTAGACTTAAACATAAGCAGGATGGCAGACTGTATATTTATCATATATTTTTTTGCTTTTTTCTTTTTTTATATTTTTTTATATACACTTTTAACCTGTCATCATGAATATGCTGAAATAAAATAATATACATGACTCGAGATTTATAATTGCATCCCTACACTTGAGTTTTTACATAACTTGATACAAACTAACTAATGACCCGAATTAAGAGGATCAATAAACATGGAATATATTAAGCACATGGGGGGTAATAAATCGACTTCTTCCTCATTTGTCTATAAAATAGAACTACCATAAATCACAATCGTCCCAAAACTGTGTACACTAAGAAATGACTCAACTTAGCAACCGTGTAATTTAGCAAACAATTAATTAGGGTTAAACAAATCTGATCACAATAATGTACTAAAAATGAGTACATACAATGAGGGCTAAGGCGATTTGAGTGTAACATTTTAGTGGGGTGTAAAGAATTCTCTTAAATAATAATCCAGAATCTACAAGAAAATCACGAGAACCGCAAAAAAGATAGGCTTAGAAGAGTGTACTAGGGGTATCTTGCACTAAAAATAAGTGCATGGCAAGGGTGTAAGTAGTTAGATGACCAATGAGATCATCATAACTATAAAAAATACATGCTAAAAACAAGGTTTATCCTAATGCATGTAATCACTTAGTAAATCCTAATCACACGAATGTGGTCTCATTAACGGTCTTGGGATGAATCACTAAAACAAGTTCTAGAATCTAATATGCTACCGGTACACTCAACCATTTAAAATGAATGTTATATAAGGCGCTCCTCACAATTTGGGGGTAATTTTTTTAGTGGTCGGGTTTTTGTGCTAGTCATGTAAGTCTTATCTATAAGATGCTCTTAAAACTACAGTGTCACCAGTAAGTACTATAGAAAAATTAAGTTGGGCCAAAATTCCCGTCATAAACTATGTTCAGTATATTACACATCATTATAAGGACAAATCAAATACAAATGATTGAACAGTTTCTAAGGGTTTCATTACCCTCCCGACACTTAAATTGAACATTGTCCCTAATGTTCTAAAAGCACCCGTAATACCAGGAAGGAAAAATAAATGAAAGGGAAAAGAAATTGGTACTCCCCTAATTTGCTCCGTATGGAAGAAGAAACATGATAAACCAGATAAATCCTCCAAGTGGAAATCTTAAGAGCTCCTGGACTTTTCACATCCAATATAACCTAAAAAACTAAGACAAAAAACTATACACACGTAAAATTAACGGGAGATAATATACAAACTTGCAAAATTAACAAAATCTAAATCCTACGAAAGTAAATAAAGATAGGATGCATGTGTTAAAGTTAGTGGCTTTTTGCAAAAATCTAGAGAATTAAAATTTTTGCAAATTCTACAAAAATTATAAAATTGCAGTTTTGTTCTTTTGCAGGTTAACGCCATCAGAATGTATATGACAATTTGCGTTTTCGTTTTCAAGAAAAATTTCTGAAAAAGATTATATTGATTATTTTTGTAAAAATAATTCCATAAGACACGGAAACGTTAGCACATGTATATGACTTAAACAAACCTAAACAAGAAAATTTGAATTAACTTAAATTATCTATTTTACATGTTTGATAAAATGTGGTTCTTAATAACCAAATAAATCTTTCCATACACTTTTTTTATGCAAACTACCTTTGTATGTAATTAAGACAGAGTTAAAAACAAAACAAAGCATGATCACATAGCATTCAAACATATAAACATATACAATAAAAGATAAAAAACACATGATACTTCTAAAAACATAAAATTAAAACAAAGTAAATGAGATATGCTCGGGTTGCCTCCCGATTAGCGCTTATTTTTGTTCGAGTCACGAGCCTGCCTCTACCCTTATTTAACAGATAAAGAGGAAGGTTTCCCTACACTTAAGGTCACGTGCGGGTGATAGTAACACTACACACAATTGTGGTGAAAAGAGTCATATGTTGAAAAAGTGGTGGTTAAATTGTATGCTCCAAATGGTGTCCTTCTCTAATTCTTTTGGTTTAGTTGGTAAATTAAGTCCTTCTCATGGAAAATAAACTTATTTAAACTCTAGTTTCAAATCATCTTTTATAATCTCCATATTTGAAAAGTTAACATTTACGGGTTCACATTTTCCTAATAAACATGATTTAAATCCATAATGTTTCTTGGGATCATCTACACATGGGTGATAATAAAATAACATGGGTGATAATAGCAATACACACCCTTAGGGTGGAAATGTGCCACAAGAGGTGAAGGCGGTGTATGAATGGTCAAGTTGTCTACTACCTTCATCCTAAAACTATCAGGACTATACAGATGAACAATTGGGTACGGGATTTGGTTGAGGCTCCGGTTCATCAAAAATAGGAACTTCTCTGTAACTAAGAGAAATGTTATGATTACAAATCAAACCTACATCCTCTAGTTTTTTTTGTCCAAAGGTTTTACCTCTATTAGGGTTCCTAAAGTCTCTTCTACTTCTTCCAGGTAAGTCACGGGCGGTGTGTATACCTCAAATGATGGTAGGACTTGTGGGGTGCTTTGTGGGCTTGGATTTTTCACCTCATCTTCCATCATATTTTGATCACCTAAAATCCTATCATGTGTTTTGGTAAAATCTACCCTAATCATGCACATTAGCATCTCAAATCTAATAATCTCACATCTTAAATCCTCCTTATTTGTTTTCTTAGGCAGTGACTTAGGCAATTCTATCATGTCATCCTACTTATGGGTCATTACCAGGAGCTCTCATTAAAAGTTTAGTGCATTTGGTTACTTTTCCTAAGGGCCACGCCATAATGAGCTCTCCTCCAACGTTGATAAGGTCTTACCAAAGGTTCTTGTGATTCGTAGGTTTTACCTGGTGGTTTAAAAGGGGAGACTTTTTGCAAGGTTTCTGCCAACCATTTTAATCTATCTACAGTTCTACACTAGAATAACTATACATATTCATTTTAATTGGAAACTTTATTTACAAAATAAACAAGAGGGTTTTTAAGATTAAAGGTAACGAAGAAAAGTCATACTACGAGAAAACTAATGACAAGAAAATAAAAATCTCACTTGATATGAATCTAGTGAGTAGACCTAAGCTAGATAGAATCCGAGACCTAGACTATTCCCCGACAACGACGCCAAAAACTTGATGTGTGCGAGTTGCAACACCTAAGTTTTACAACCCTCATAGGCAGAGTACCTAACTGTTGTAGTGTAGTATAGGCTGTATAGGCAAGACTCAAAGGTTGATTGTTCTCTAAAGGAATAACGAGTTAGGCTCGAAATGTATGTCACAAAGGTTTAAGGGTTGAGAGAAGAGTATTTTTGTATATTTATATTTGTTTAGAAAGCAAGTAAATTCAATATGTTTGGAGAAGGGGTTTTTAACTAATCTGATTATCTACTCCTAAATGTAAGAAAAGTAAAAGTGGTGGCAATTCGTATAGGTAAACAAACGTATTTACTCACTCATGCATTACTCCCTAATTACCCAATCTAATCTATTGCATTGTCACTCCTTTGCTAGTGTAATGTGAAATGTTCCCTAATTCATTTGCAAGTTGGTCAATCCCGCGCTTATGTGATCACCTAAGTAAGTGACGTATATCGGATGTCTGCCTACCTAATATTTAAACCACACTAATTAACTACCTAAGACGTAGGGTTTATTAATTAGTCATATTTTAGTAGACGTCTAGCTACTCTACGGTTTGTAACTAGTTTTATACTACCTAGCATGCACATCACTAGCAAGAACTATAGATCAAGTATTATAACTTGGTTTTATGCAATCCTAAGCAAACACTAATTGATTTAGCGTAACATGTTAATCATAAGCAATTAAGAATACATAATCAAACAATTGAAAGACATCATAATTGAATTATTATAGATGAATAACTTAACTCAATAATACATGTGAGTTTATGAAGCACCAAGGGCATAAAAAGCCCTAAATTTCGTCCAAGTACCAACTCTAAAAGACTCTCCAAAATACCACACAAAAATATAGAAGTAATGCAAGAATGTATATAGGATTTTGGTGTTGACGACGTCAGGGTATAGCCTTGACATCGTCACCTCGTCGATTTTGAATTAGGGTTTCTTCTACTGCCACATCTTGACGGCCTCACAAAATATCCTGACATCGTCCCTTTATGATCTTGACGCCGTCAGGGATTTCGTTGAAATGTATTGAGCCCCCATAATTGATTATTTTTTAGTACTTTTTGGGCACTTTTGGTGAAGGTGTCAGAAAGGTGGTCACGAAGCTGAAACTTGTCTTTTTTCCTTTGTTTAGTTTCCAAATTGAGCCCAAGTCACGTGTATTTCATTAAAATGCTTTCCAAGTACCTATAACACTAACAGAAAGGATTTAGTGCAATAAACGAGCATATTTGCATGATTTTAAGGGTTAAATAACCCTGAAAAAGTATATGAATTTACACTTCATTAACCACCCAAACCCTAGTTTTATCGTAAGATCCTAATGTTGATAATTTTGATGAAAGACCGGTTAGGAAAATACCCGGTCCCACGGGTATTGTTCAAGCAGTCGCGCTTCGTAAACAAGCGGATATTCATAAGGGTGGGGAGGAGTCTGTAATGTCGACACAAGAAAATATTAGGAAAGTTGATGCGGATGTGGGTGAGGATATGATTTTAAGCGTTGCCCATGGGTTAGCGCAGTTGAGTTTGTGAATGCTAATGTTGGGGGATATGAGTGGTTGTTTGGGAAGATATCAAGAACTATTCAATACTAAAAACTTGACCAAGTTTGCCATAGATCAAGTCTTGTGCTTTAAATGCGCCTGCGATCTCAACAGTAACTCCAAAAGATCTATCAGGTAACAACATCAGTTAAATGCATCATAAAGTCATAAATGAGGAGGGTTATGGAAAAGACATTACTCTATGAGTTGCTTTGATACTTTATAATGTTTTAGTGTATTCTCCTAAACCATTAATGCATTACCTTAACATTACAATAAGAAACTTGATTATGGTTTTCTAAGGATACAGTTCCTGGAAATGGTAGTGGTGTAGGTAGGAGTGATGTAGGTGGTAGTGGTATAGGTGGCAGTGGTGTAGGTGGCAGTGGAATGTTAGACGAAGAAGAAATAATCAAGTTGTTAGAAGAATAATAAATGGCTGAAGTAGAGTGACATGTTGGTGGAAATGTTATAGAAGAACAAGAACATCAAGATTAGATCAATAAGCATTAATCCATGCATTAAAAGAATAAGCAAGGGAAGCAAGGGCTGAACAAGAGTGGCAGGACAAATGTAGACAAGAACAAAAGTTAAAGGAGGAACATGAGAATCAGTTATTCGGATTATATGTGCAACTTAACTCTTAGATGAGCATAATTATATGTTGAATTGTATCTTTGAACCTTGTTATTATACTCCCTCCGTCCCAAAATTATTGTCTCTCGACAAAAAACACACAGTTTAAGAAAAGTGCATTTATTACTACTTTCTCTTTTTTACTTTTTGACAGAATGACAGTTTTACCCTTAGCTAATTAGTTAAAGTCTTCTTTAGAGTTTGTAATATTAATTTCAAACAAGGTTAATATAGTAAACTTGATCAAACTTCTTTATCTATTTTTAGTAGTGGACTATTAAATTATGACATCCCAAAAAGGAAACGTGGACAATAAAAATAGGATGGATGGAGTATCAGTTTATGTGCTATTAATGTTTAGTATGGTTTATGGTTTATGACTACTAAAACACCCTTGTAATGCTGAGTTGAAACACACTTTGGTAGTTTAGTATGGTTATGGCACAAAACAATACAGTTTGGCTATGGCATAGTTTCATAACCAAACAAAGTTTGACTTTGTAAAGTCAAAATGTTTTTCAGTCATAAATTGTGCTTTAAAAGTCAAACTAATCCAAAAGGATATAGTTTGGTTATGACACATTTTCATAACCAAGCACCCAATAATACTTCAGTGAAACTATCAGATACTTGTATTTTCAAGTTACAGGGGCATTTGGATATCGCAGTTTCAGTTTGGTTATGGCACAAAACAATAAAGATTCATAACCAAACACAATTTGACTTTGTAAACTCAAACTGACCCAAAACAATATAGTTTGGTTATGGCACAATTTCATAAACAAACACCACTGTAATACTTTAGTGAAATTGTATTTAATGATTTGTGACTACTAAAATTACCATATCCAAGCACCCTTGTAACCTGGAGTATTACTGAAATTGTGTTTGGTTATGGCATAATTTTAGTCATGAAGATTTGATAGGCAATTTCAGTCTTAACATGCATGAAATACATATTAACTTTAAAAAGGTCTATTGTATTTCAGTAATAAACATGACCCAAAGCACAATAGTCTCATAAACCTTTAAAAAGCCAAACTGACCCAAATCAATAAAGTTTGCCTTTTTAAATGCTATTATTGTATAAGTCATTGTATGGTATGAAATTTCAAAGCACAATTTGACTTTAAAAGTCAAATTGTATTTACAATTTTAGTCAATGTATGGTATGGAATTCTAAAGCATAGTTTGACTGCCCATACATCCATGAAATACAGTTTCAGTCTTAAACCATTATATCATTTGACTTTAAAAAAGTCAAATGGTCATTGATAAAAAGTTGATGAGATACTTCAGCATACCAAATAAGAAAGTAGTTTGCAATAAAAAAAGAAGAGTACATGGGTGTTGGTTTAGCTAGTATAATCCTAAACATACCTTTATATTCCAGCTGTGATAGTCAAAACTCAACTAATGAAAGTCTAAAAAAACTTAACTAATGGAGTCATTGTGACAACAAATACAAACAAACATTATAACATAACAATCATTCTAATAATTTGACTTTTAAAAGTCAAATGTGGATGTAAATTCGTTCATGGTGGTCAAACAAACTATATAAGATGGAAATTAAAAATGGTATACAACAAAACAAACAGTTTTACATAATAGATAGGTATGCAGCAAGACTAAGTGATGATACAAAGGTTACTGATATGTACAAAGAAACTAAATTGTTCAGGATTACAAGGGTGTTTAAAGAAGCAAAATACAATGTTTTATGAGACTTGACCATCCAACTTCACCTGACTACTTAATGCTTACGTTCCTTATAACAAACATTCTAAGCAACAAAGTTTATGATAAACAAGCATTCAAACAAACACCCTTCCACTGAACCATCCAACTTAACTTGACTTCATTTCTAAAACTTGCAAAAATAAGTGACGGCATACCCCATCTTACGGCTAGAGCCTAGCCTCTGATGTTGTACACATGGCACTTCAAAGTGATCATTGGCATAAAGCCTACTAGGCCATCGTAAGGGAACCCAACAATACATAACAATGTACATTCTAAACAGAGCCTTAGCTTCTGAGGAACCAAAGCCTCCGACAAGAACAGGGCTCCATATTAAATATAAAACATAACATTTTGTGGACCCAACAAGGACAACGGTCGTCCTTTATTCCTACTCGTGCATAACCGTTGCACATATGCACGATCTCGAAGCCTTGACAGACGCTCTCTTATTGGCTAACGAGATCATACTCCCCTCGGCCAATCTGTTTGAGACACATGGCAGGATCTAGGTCATCCTTAGGGTTTGCCTATAAATATCCGACTCATTTGCAGAAATCAATTATGTTTTTTATTCTCTCACTACTTTTTCTTTCTAAAAACTTAACACTTTGCATGTCATCTGATTCTCACACTAGAGTCGGCTCGAAGGGTCCATCCCTACGCTCCGACTAACACAAGTGTTTCTTTTATGTCTTATTTCAGTTATCATCCTTACGCTTTGAAGTATCAAAGTTTGTCCTCAACGCATGCTCTGATAAAAAAAGGTGTAAAATATTATACGATCAGTGGCACACCTAATGGGAACTGCAAAATACTAATTCGTAGGGTCTTTTTCATACTCCACCATTGATAATTCTGTTTTTGAAATAATATGGTGATGGAAGTTGATGCAAGGCATTCATCATCGACACTTATGATGTCAACCGTGGTAGGTCCTAAAGGTCAGGAAAGGAAGGTCATGGGAAACACTCGAATCACCACACAAACACCTACAAATCCTACATCAAACAGAGCTTCTACCAGCCAAACGCAACCTATAACTTCGTTACATCCTGACACACAAATAGTTGATAAAGCTTTTATGATTGCAAATTACTCGCAGTTGGAGCCTCTTATGAAGAGAATGATGAGGGATTTAAGGTTACAAGGTGTAGCGACTTGTTTGGTATATTCTAGTGAAGATGTAGATGTAGAAATGAAAATGGAGGCTCCAATTAGGTTTCAGTCGCATCCTAAAGCAGGAACAAAAAACCAATAGACTCAAGGAATTCCGCCAGCGTAATCCTAAATATGCCTTCATATTTAAGTTGTGACAGTAAAAACTCAAATAATTAAAGTCTAAAAAAACAAAACCAATTGAGTCATTACGACAAAAAATACAAACAAACATTCTAACAAGTTGACTTTTAAAAGTCAAATGGGGATGTAAATTCATTCAAGGTGGCCAAACAAACTATATATGATAGAAATTGAATATGGTATGCAACAAAACAAACATAACTACATAATAGATAGGTATGCAGTAGGACTAAGTGATGATACAAATGTTATTGATATTTATAAAGAAACTAGTTTGTTCAAGATTAAAGATGTGTTTAAAGAAGCAAAATACAATGTTTTATGAGACTGGACCATTCAACTTTACGTGACTACTTACTACTCACTACTTATATTCTATCTAACAAACATTCTAAGCAACAAAGTTTATGACAAACAAGCATTCAAACAAACACCCTTCTATTGAACCATCCAACTTTAATTGACTTCATTTCTAAAACCTGCAAAAACAAGCAAGCACTAATTAAATCCTGCTTCAAAGTACAAGTAGGAGCTTATAAACTAAACCACAACTGTATAATAGAACAAGCTTACTCGAGCCTCCTATATTTCTGATAGAAGATCCCACATTTGCAGCCTTAGTAGCTCATAAACCAATAATGACATTGGTCACTTTAACCTTATTGTATATAGGTTTCTTGGGAATAAGAGCTTGTTCAAGTGGTGCATCATTAGCTCTAAGAAAGAATAAATATCATGTCATGGCAATTTTCATGTACCTTCTATAAGTTGAAGGTTTTGAAGTTAAAGCCTTTGAAGTTGAAGTTGTTGACCTTGAAGCAGTTGAAGTTCAAGCTTTTAACTTTGAAG
>BQNB010165086.1:0-14260 GCA_026074375.1 Tanacetum coccineum | reverse complement strand
ATAATGCATTTGCTAAATTTAACACTATTATTACTAGTCTAAAAGAACTTGATGAAGGTTTTTCTAGCAAGAATTGTGTTAGGAGATTTTAAAGTAATTTCTCTTGAAGGCTAAGGTACGTCTCACTCTCTAATTACGTAAACTATAGATTGATATATGATATACTTAGTATTATTGATAGTTAGGAAATATAGTAGTCACTAGAAATGCCATTTGTTGGCTTTCTAGTCTTAAAAAGAATTTGTTCATTAGGAACCATTCTTTCACATGGATTATTCATGAACCACTATGAAATAGAAATATTCTATGGCCACGAACTCATGTAGACAAAGAAAAAGTGAGTTAGTAGATAATTATTAACATAGAAGTAGGATTAGTTTTGCATCGGAAAAGTCTTAAACCAATTTAAAACAAATGATGTTTGGGAACTAGTCCCAAATCCCATGGATATGACCATTATAGGAACGAAATGGGTATATAGAAATAAACTCGATAAAATAGCGTCGCAACTAGAAACAAAGCTAGGTTAGTCGCCCAAGGTTATAATCAATAAGAAGGAATTGATTATGACAAAACATATGCACCCGTAGCTAGACTAGAGTCCATAAGAATACTTTTAGCTTATGCTTGTGATATGTGCTTAATTACACATATCTTTTACCTCTAAAAACGAGCTTAAATGACCAAAAACAGACAAAAACTGCTACGTGGCACAACCTCCGGATTCATTGACTTCGCAAAACCTAATTATGTCTATAGACTTAAGAAAGCTCTTTATGGTCTAAAACAAGCCCCAAAAGCTTGGTACGATCGATTAAAAGCCTTTCTTATTAAACATAATTACTCCATAGGAATGGTAGATAACACACTCTTCACTAAAAAGAAAGACTCCAACCTCATTATTGTCCAAATATATGTTGATGACATTATATTCGGATCAACTTGTCAAGAAATGTGTGATGACTTTGCCAAGATCAGGCAGGTGAGTTTGAAAATGAGTATGAATGGGGAACTAAATTTTTTCTTAGGATTACAAATAAAACAATTAGATGATGGAATATTTTTTAATCAATCAAAATATATTAAGGAAATGCTTAAGAAATTTAGACTAGAAGACTCTAAGCCAATAAAAACCCCTATGTCTACGGAAACCAAACTCACGAGAGACGAAGAAGGTGAGTCCGTAGATAATACTAAATATAGAGGCATGATAGGTAGTTTATTATACTTAATGGCAAGTAGACCCGATATCATGTTTAGTGTTTGCCTTTGTGCACGCTTTTAAGAGGATCCCAAAACCTCTCACCTAGAAGCGGTTAAACGTATCTTCCGATACATTAAAGGCACTACACATTTAGGATTATGGTATCCTAAGGGATCCGGCATAGAAACAATAGTGTATGCGGATTCAGATCATGCGGGAGATTACGTAGATCGCAAGAGCACTAGTGGTGTTTGCACATTTATGGGATGTTGTCTAACATTCTTGGTTTTCAAAGAAGCAAACCGCTCTTGCCATCTCCACAACCGAAGCGGAATATGTAAGCGCCAGAAAGGCATGTCAACAAGCCCTATGGATGAAACAAGCTCTCGTAGACATGGCGTAGGTTAATGAAGTTCCAACAATTTGTGATAACAAAGGCTATAGACTTAAGATAAGAATCCCCGTTCATCACTCACAAACAAAACACATTGAAATCGTCATCATTTCCTTCGCGCTAATGTTTAAAACGGATCTCTCTTATTGAACAGGTCTCTTCGAAAGACAAACATAAGCCCGATATTCTAACTAACCACTTAAACGTGAGACGTTTAAACTACTTACTCTAGTCTAGGATGATGGAACAAATTGATTAAGTTTTTGGCATAATAAAGAAATGATAATCATCAATAAACTGTTTGTCAAAAATCTGAGAAAATTTTTCTCAACAGGTGGCGACCCCCTTAATTCATAAAGGGCGGCCCCCTTAATTTTAAGGGGACCACCCAGACTTTAAGGGGACCACCCACCTGACTGACTTTTTTTTCTCTTTGTCTAGGTTTCTATTTTACACAAAAACACAAGATAGGGAAAAGTCCATAAGCAAACTTTTACAAATTATTCTATCTAAATGCATATCTTATTATACATATATACAATAATAGTCCCGAAAAATTCCTATTACTTTCTAAAAATCCTTCTCACAACTAGACACATAAAACAATTTTTCATATATTTGTTGGAATAAGCTAAAAATAATTTTTCACATATGCCAATGTTCTCCTTACTTGTTGTCAAAAGTATATAATCTAATATATATTCTTTCAACAATCTTGATTGAGCAAAATTGAATCAAGGAGTACTTGGATTATTTCTTAAGTTTTACATGTCTTAGTGTCGAAATAATCGCTACTCCACATTTGTCGTACTTAGGCACACACTAGTATTTGCACAAAAGTTCGGTTCGTTTTTCACTTAACCCCCTTGACAAGAAATATTTTTTGTGCATTATATTTAGTCACTATTTTATATGCTCTTCACTCTTTTGATCTTCAATTTATATAAGTATAAGCTAAAATTATGTGAAATAGTTTTATCCTACATCTTGTCTTACATATGTAGAATGTTGATTGCTTAATTGTTATGTGCTAAAAATCCTAATTGCCATAAAAGGATGGACTTGTTGCAAATTAACCACCAAAACAGAAACCCTTACACAAAATTTTGTGAAAAATCAAATTTTAGGAAATTTGGGAAATAGCAGTGGGCGGCCCCCTTAATTTATAACGGGCGGCCCCCTTATCTTTAAGGGGACCAACCCCTAATTAAGGGGACCGCCCTAGTATAACACGGGTAAAACAATAATTTTCTTCCTTTTTTAACCAAATACCCTCTAGACTTAGCTACTGTTTCCCTAAATTCACAAACATTTCTTGGATTTGATCCTTTAAATGTTCATTCTTCCTAATTTAAACATTTCCTCCACTATAAATACATTCTCAACCATCATCATCACAATCATCCTCACCAATGACATCTCCTAACAAACCCACATCCAAACTATCAAGGGTAGCCAAAATGAGTGTGAAACCCATTTGAAGGAAGAAACTAAACCCTTGTAACACATCCAATGAGCTCAATGTAAACTTACCTACACCAATTCCAAAACCACTCACTCCTCATCATGAACCATCTCAAGAAAACAATCACCCCAATCAAGCATTACCAAATCCTTACATTAAGGACACTCCCACATCACCACAAGTTGTCTCACATCCTCTATTTCCCATCTCACCCATCAATTCACATGTTACTCACACTCAAGCTCCACCTCAATGTGACAACCAAACTCAACACACAACATCTTTATCTCCAAGTAGAGAAAGCCTAGTTGATGACATTAATCAACTACAAGACTTATCAAACGTCTTAGCCATGCATCTCTCTCAACAATAAAACAACATTCCCTCATCACCTTAATCTCCAAACCTACCACACACCCTCAACATTAACCAAGTTGAAACTCATGTTGGGTATTGCCCTTGTTGCATCTTCACCCAAAAACAATCCTTGCTTTAAGTGAGGATATCAATTGGATTGAATTCCTCCTTACTTGACCACATCCACCACCTAGAGTTCAAAGAGATTACCCTTCCACAACCGCCTCTACTCCAAACTCTCCATCATCAACCAACTAATCTCGTAATATGCCTACAAATAATCATCAAACCCCTTTGTGTCGCAAGCAAGTCAACCTTTTATGGCTACATAGGATTTTCTTTTCATGATGTATCAATATGCTTCTAAAGCATATTTGTCTTTCTTTTTATGTATGCTTGTGTGTAGTTCACAGACATTGTCCTAAATGAATGAAGTATCTTTTGCTTTGATGTTTGCTTGCACTTGTTATATTTTTCCTTCCTTCTTACTACATCTTAGAAATATTTGTATTGTTCTAACTTGTTTTTGTAGCCAAGATACCATAGCTCGATTCCTTGGTGCCCTCGAATGAGGGGGAGCACACATCAAGGGGGAGCATTTATTCCGTTGATTTTACTAGGGGGAGAAATGACATAAAACTCACTAAATACTTGTTTAAAAATAATTTTACATTTAATGAGTTTGAATTTTGTAATCATTAAAAAGGGGGAGATTGTTGAAAGAAATAATGCTTAAAAGCATTATTAATATATTTCACATCTTTATGTTTTGATAATCACAAAATTTAAAAAGGTTCAATGTAAAATTAAACGTAAATAAGTAATTATTAGTAAATTTTCATTTCGAAAGTTATATCACTTAAAGGTATGAATAAATAAATGCTTAATGCATTTTATGATCAAAGGAAATTTTTATTCAACCTCACACTTTTATAAAATGTTGTAAACATTTTTATAAACATTACAAAACATTTTCTACAATTAAAAGAAATGTTTTATTCAAAATTAACATTTTGAAATTCAAAATTTCGGACCTAAAACGGCTAGAAAGTTCCAGAAAATTCTCCCTATACAAAAGAACAAAATGGGGAGCGCCCAGTCTAGGGCGGCCCCCTTAAATACACGGGCGACCCCCTTAATTTTAAGGGGACCGCCCACCTATTTAAGGGGACCGCCCATAGGTAGACGCTCCTCCAGATTGTCCTATAAATACTAGACTATTCCCCACTATTTTCTCACCTTTTGCACTCATTCTTTTTGTTCTAAAACAGCCTACACATCTCATTAAAATCCTTTGATCATCTAATCATAAAGCTTTATTTCCAAGTGATCCAAGCTTAATTCATCAAGTGCAAGAGAAGAATACTTCCATTATCAAGTGAAGAAGTATTACACCTTTGTGTGTTGTTGCAATCTTATTGCATCCATATCATAACTTGTAAATCATTTGTAAATCTGGTAAAGTTCTGTAGTAGTTAGATCTTGATGATTGTTGTAAGTATAGTTAGATCTTGGTGATCTTTCTTAGTAGTGTCAGCTAGGTGTGATTATAGTAGTGACTTGGTGAAGTAGTGGTGTAAAGATAACTAAGGTGTGAAGAAGTTGTGTAGCCGTGATCAAGCCGTGAAGCAAAGTTGTATAGTGAAGTTGTGAAGTTGCGGTAGATTGGTTCTAGCTATGATTAGAACTCGACATCTAGCTTAGTGTTAGAAATCAAGATAAGCGAAAGTTGTGTAAGGTTTTCTCCGCCATAAGGGAGCTTGTTGACATAGTAAAGATAACTCTCGAGTTAGGTGTTGGAGGAGTGGAGTAGGGCGAAGAGGTGCTTCGTTATCGTACCACTATAAATCCTCGCGTTGTGATTTGATCATTCTTACTCTTATCTCTTGTCTTACATTAATTTTTCATACTATCCTATTAATTGTTTAGATAAGTATATTGTTCATATTGTGTAAGTGTTGAATTCACATAAAGTCAAATCTAGAACTTTTATAAAAACTTTAAAACCTTAAATTAAAAAGCGGTAAACTATTCAACCCCCTCTTATAGTTTTTTACAGGACTATACTTTTTCCCGACCGAATATAAACTTGCATATATTTTCACCAAACCTTTACCGTGAGAAAGATTCGAATTCTTGATCGAAAAGCTTGGTATGAAAAGCATGTCTCCTGAAATGCTAAAGAGTCTGGCAGAGGAAGAGGACGAATAATGGTGGCAACTCGTAGTATATCCTGTGTATCATATGTATATAAGAAAATATAAAAAACCTAAAAGAATTTTTCATTTTATATAATTTTTTCAAAAAAAAAATATAAAAATATAAAACCAGGAAAGAAAATAGAAAATTAAAAAATTAGAAAAATACAAAATAGGTTTTTCATGACATGTCTTCTGAAAATTGATAACATTTACGGCCTTAGATGTATCATTCAATAATGATACGAGGCTGTAAATGAAGTTCGAGAAGAAGTTCAAAATGTTTTAAAACATGTCATATGGCTCGCTATTATTTCAGATAGCAACCTAGTCATCAATTTAAAGGCAAGTATTTTGTCAAAAAGAAAACTTAACCTCATTATGAAAAACTAGAAGGGGGCGTTTGAATAGTTTTCTTATTTTAAAATGTGTTTTTCAATGTTTTGTTATGATCTTATGTGATGTTTGAGCAATATTCATGTTTGATGTATGGAAATAAAGCAAGTAAGAGTAAGAGTTAGAAAGATTTAACCAAGACACAAGTATTTATAGTGGTTCGGCTACAAAGACACCTTCCTTTCCCTACTCCACTCCTCGAGTCACCTACTTGAGAGTTTTTAAACACTAGTCACCAATCTCCTTTAACCGGTGGAGAAGCCTCACAACTTTGCTTACACCTTTTAATAGTACAAAGCTAAATATCAGATTCTTCACACGGTAGAATCAACCCAACAATACTACACTTGATTTACAATGATGATGAATACAACTACAACTAATAAATGATATAAAAGATTCAGCAATGTAAACTTGAAGATGCTATGGAGATGCGAAACAAGATTCTTAGAACTTGATCGTCTGAAAGGAGTGTTTGGCAATTTCTTCTTTGAAGAGAATTACCTTCAAAATGCTAAATAAAACTATGCAAGAATAGAGAGAATGATCAGTAGATTAGAGGATTTCAAGTTAGGAAGAGGTGAGTAAAACATGAGAAATGGCTTGGTATTTCTAGCCAAAAACCTATACTATAGGCCAGTTATGCTGGTTCTGTTGCAGAACAGAACCGGCGCACAGTAACAAAATCTGAATTTTGATTTGCAAAATCTTGAGAGATCATGTGTAATCTTGTAAGATTGCCCTAAGATATGTTGCAAATGCTAATCTTATCCATGATGTAAATAATGGTTTACTTGTAATTCAAAGTAATGCTAAAAATGGAAAAGTAATAATTTAAGTAGTTTACTTTCATATAGATTTTACTAATTGTTATTATTTGGATTAAGTTTTAGAATTCATTTTACTTCCCTTTTCCCTTATGTTTGTTTTACTTCCCTTCTCCCCCTTTTTGTCGAAACAAAAAAAAGATGCAAAGGTCATAGATAGGTATCCAATAATAAGTTGAAATTGATATGTGTAAATGTAGGAAGCTCCCCCTTGATGGGTGCCAAACATTACAAAAATGTTCCAAAAGAAAATGTTAAACATAAAGAGATGTGCTCCCCCTTGCTTTAGAAATACCTACAAAATGAAAGTTAGAAGCCAAAGCACTAAAAATGCCCTCTGTAGAACTGGCGTCTGCAGTTCTGTTCCTTGAGTGGAATTGGCTTTAATAGCCGATGGAACCGGCTTACTTCAAAAAGTCAAACCTGCGGGTTTTCTAAAAAGACTTTGAGCAAATTAATTATATACAATTTCCTGGGAGCACAACAAGACAAGTAATATTTCATTGATTAATTTCGAATTGCAACATTTATTCACCATAACATTAAGAAAGCAAGAGATTCTTAACGACATATGAGTTATTCTACTTCTAATTTCCTAGTCTAATAATTGTGCACAAGAACGTTAAGGCGGTCTAGGATGTGATTGAGTGAATCGTATTTAATCTCAAAGATTGTCTACAACAACTTAGGTACGTTGGCAATGTTCACAAAACATTTCATGAGTAAGCAAAGGGAAAGGAATGTTGGGTCCTAATGGCGGAAGTGGTGGGATGTTTAAAGGAGGATTACGTGGAAATGTGGGAGGTTGTGGTAGAAATGGTAGAAGAGAAAGTTCCATAGCCGAAAGGGGTAGAGGTTCATTAGAAAAATACTCAATGGATTCAAAGGATGGTCTAGGTGGTGGAGGGTTTGTTGATTTAGGAGGAAGATCTTCTAGTGAGTCAAAGAGAGTTTGAGGAGAAGAGGGAGGAGTAGAAAACAAAAGTTTGATGGGATCTAAGTTTATGGCTAATGGTGAGGAGTGTTTGGATGGTTGGGTTAGAGCCGGTGGAGGAGAGGTCAAGGATGGTGGTGTTGACTTTGGAGTAAGTAGGACTTTGATTGATGAGATTCACAGCAAAATTATGAGGGAAAGTGGTGGTAAAGTATTCAGGGTTGATGGAGGAGCCATTTGATAATCGGTGGGTGGTGATAGAGTATGATAGGGAGGGGATATTGGTCGAGGGTTGGAGAAACAACAAGGACGGACACTAATCCTAGCGGTGTGCTTAAGGATACGTTTCTTTTCTTTAGGCATTTTTAATGTTTCTTGAATTTGATATGATAACTAGTGTTTGGATCAAGCCCTTTCATAGAGAAATTTTTTTAGAGTTAATGCATTACTTTGGTGAAAATATAATAATTGGATTTACCTAGAGTGAACTTCTAAAGTCTAAGAGCTGATAGATTAGTGTTGGTGGGAATTTGTTGTGGTAGAAGTTTGAAATTCGTATTTAAATAAACTGTAGTACAGTGTCGCCGGTTTTGCCAGTTCTACTAAAAGAAGAGAACCGGCTTTGAAAAACCAAGGGAACCGGGGTCTCGAGGAAAAACAAGAATTTTCTTCGAGTGTATGCGTACATGATATGATGTTGGAGGTGCAGTTATCTCGACCAAAAAATAAAAAGATAGATATACTTAAGATAACCCAAAGTCTTCTTATTTTAATGTAGCTACAATTGAACGTGTTTGAAATGACATATTGACCATGTGTTTCTTTATAGACATTCAAGAGACAAATGAGATGCAAAATGAAAAAAATATGTTTTTTATTTGTATTAAACAATGCAGATTTGTAAGAATTGTAAGAATGCGTTCAAGTTTTATTAAATGAATATGAAAAAAATTGAGTACATATACTAGTTTATATAATACGTACATATAGTATACGAAAAATTCCCTGAACATTTTTTTTATTTTTAGTAAATAGATTCCTAGAGTCAGGAAAAAGGTTCGCAAAGAGTGGAAATCTTACCTTTAGGCATTAGGTTCCATAAGGCCGAGGCCTAGTCTAAGTAGGTTGAAGGGTTCACATTTGAGAGGTTTGGTTAGGATATCGGCTCTGTTATCTCCGGAGGAGACCTTTTCAATGTAGATGTTCCCCTTTTGGACATTTCCATGAAGGAAATGGTGTCGAATTTCTATATGTTTGGTGCGAGAGTATAGGACGGGATTTTTACTTAGGTCAATGGCACCTTTATTTTCATAAAGGACGGGTATATCATCTAGGTTTATGTCATAGTCTACAAGAGCTTGTTTCATCCATAAAGCTTGTTGGCAAGCTTTTCCAGCGGAAACATATTCGGCTTCGGTGGTTGAGATGGCTAGGGCGGTTTGTTTCTTAGAAAACCATGATGTGAGGCAACATCCCATGAATGTGCAAATATCGACATAGTCTCCCGCATGGTCAGAATCAACGTAGACAATGGTTTCTATTCTCCGTTCCTTTGGGATACCATAAAATCTAAATCCAATATAAGATAGAAGTTACCACTATTAAATACTATTCCCCTAAAAACATATTCTTTTTATTACCGAGCTATCAAGGTCTGTGTAAGTTCTTGGAGCTCTTGAAAACGGAGCGCGAGCATAGACAAACACTAAACATGATGTCCATGACTCCAACTCACCTGTAACAGACAAACACTAGCTGTATGCTACCAATCTATCGCCACGATAATATATGTGTCCATCAATGGGTTCGAACCATCTTCTTTCGAGTTGAATTTGGTTTTGAGATTTTTATGAAGGTTAAGAGTCCTTCGCGAGACCGATTTTTTGAGGCATTCTTTAAAAAATTTAGAGTTGGTGGAAAAAAGATTCCATCCTTCTAGTACATCGCGTTTGGATTATGTAGACCAAGGAAAAAAATCAATTCACCCATCATGCTCATTCAAATTCAATCGTGTATTGATTTTGGAAAAACATCAGACGCCAAAGCTTCTTGAGACCTCAAGTTGAGCCCCAAAACATGATGTCAGTCCACAAAGATTTGTACAATGATGATATGTGAATTTCTTTTCTTAGTAAATAGAGTGTTATCTACTAAATCCACATCATGGTGTACTTGGGGTCCGATGAGGGAAAACTTTAAGTATAATTGTACCCAAGAATTTAGGGTGATTCCTTAAGACTATATAGAGGACCCATATTTATGAGGTCTTAAGACATGGTAGCTTCTTTTCTGTCGAAAATCATGAATCAGGGGGGGTATGAGCGACATAGACTTCATCATTTCATAAAGACCCTTTTAGGAAAAAGCCACATTTGACATCCACTCTTAGATAAGCTTTGAAAGTCATGTTGCACACGCATATGCCATAAGGATTCTTGATAGAAATTCTACTCTCATAGCTACGGAAGCCACATGTTTCATCAAAATATATTCCTATCTTTTGATTGTATTCCCTTGAGCAACAAGGCTAGCTTTATTTCTGGACAACAACATCGTTTCATCTAATTTGTTTTAAAGACCCATTTTGGTACCTATGATAGTAAGTTTTTGGGAGGCAAGGAAAAGATCACCACACGACAATCTTATATTCAACTGATTTAGTTCTTCATGCATTAGCCAAAATGCGTCCACAAATTCCAACTTGTATGGTCTTATTTTAATGTTTTTGGTTCAACATAGTGGATACAAAACAAAATGAAATTTACTTTGAATTCTTTCAAACTGTAAGATCTTAAGGTTTTTCTATTCATTTAGAATTACCTATGAGGATTTCTAATAGATGGTCTTAGATTCTTTTGAGTTTATGATTTCTATTGATTTTAATGTTATTTTCCACTTGATTTTCTAAGTCCTTTTTTTCTGGTTTTTCCTATAATAATCACAATTCGAGCAACATCATCATCGTTCTAAAGAGGAGGAGACTAACTAGGAGGAGGATCTTCATCAAAATATTACATAAAGACTACCTTGCTATTCTCATGGTTTCTTGTGTTTAGATATAATGTATAGCCTTTACTACTTAGTTAAAATATCCAAGGAATATATCTTCCGGACTCGATTTAGGGTTCCAAATTTTGATGAGATAGTCTTTAATGTTTAAGGATTAAAACATTTACACTTACCAAAAACTTTGAAATATCCCAATCGGAGGGCTTTCTTTACCTTGAAAAGCTCATAAGGAGTTTTTCCAAGGAAAGGTCTAATAAGAATCCTATTTAAGATATAATGTAGAGAGCTGTCGACGGCACTTTACACAACATTTTGCTAAGGAATTGATTGTTCATTAAGCATTGTTCTACTCATTTCTTCTGCAAAGGTCCCAATTATTTACGTTCTAAACCGACCATTTTGAGTTTGGAGTACCAGTGGAGCAGAAACGTTATAGATTGATACCATTCACAGCATTACATCAAAAGCTCTAAATTGTACTCATTATCAGATATCATCCGACCATGCATCCGTACGGAATTAATTAAAATGGGTGCAATTCGTATATTTTGCAATCTGGAATCTTTTTACACTACTCTAAGATTTCAAATCTGGTCAAAAGCTTTATCTTTGAGGTTTATAAAAATCTTGTCCATGGCTATATTCTAAGTGGTAGTCGACGATGACCAACAGTGTAGAAGTTTTCCTATGTAACTTTATGGACTTGCACGATGGACCAAACAATGTCCAAAGTGTAAACAAGGTTTTCTAGACATTTAAGTGGTTGAACCACATACATTTTTAGGTTTGATGACGTGTGTGTACTAACTTGCTTTCCAATATTACAGGCCATCACAAAAAACTGACTCTTACAAATTTTATGTTTTAGGCAAGTTCCTAACAACTCTTTAAGATGATCAGCGATTGTATTAATGTCCTCACTATGGGCATGACTCCAATCTTCGATGCAATAAGGTCCGAACCAGTATCATCTATTGAGGTTAGATACTAGACAATCTTTGAGAGTTTCCATTTTCCATTATGTCAAATGACCATTTTTTCTAATTCATCTTCCTATGGTACCATGCGCATATTTAACTTATTCCGCAACGCGTTTTCACTAAATAACACTTATACGTATGTTTATCACAAGGCATAATTCTTGCCCTTATACTAAAGTAAGGTTAAAAACCTAGGATTTTCTCGTGACCACACATCATGAATAGTGATGAGAGTTATGAGTGATTGTAACATTTTTACAACATCATTCAATAGGTTTACCTCCATCTATAGTCCTTGTAGGAGTTCAGAGGATGAGAAGAGATCTTTGTTGCCCGTCATGTGTCTTGAGCACCCACTATCCTTGATCCATTCATGTGGTTCTAATTTGACTTTTAGACGTACCTAAATTCATAAATCAACTCTAGCATTCGGTCTCTAATATCTCATCGGTCCGTTAGAGTTATGCATACCGTTTGGTTGACTCATGTATGGATATGGAGGACAAGGACCCCATTGGTTAAACAAAGTAGGTTGGAACTGATATTCTTGTTGTGTTCCATAATTCCAACCAACATAATGATAGTTGCTTTTAGGATATAGTGTGTTGGATCTCTTATAGAGCGTTTTAGCGTGTGTTTGGATTTTACTTTTTCTAAGCCCGTGGCTGAGTTTTAGGATTGGTGGTTGTTTGACATTCTTAGGAATGTTTAAAACATGCTTTCTAGTTATCAACATGGAGTCATTTTTCTTTAAAATGTTGGTTCCTATAATTTTGCATATCTTGTATTTTTTTACAGAGGGTCGGTTCAGTTCGTCTGAACTAGCCGGTTCTCTTGCGGAGGGAACCGACGACGCTGGTTCTACAGTAAGCTTTTCTTCGTGTTCAGGACCTGTCTTTTTTATTATAGTGTTGCTAGTGGATGCTATATCTTCTGTGTATCCTAATCCATATTTATCTTTTGGTGGTTTTTGCATTTCAAGCATTTCTTGCAAAGAAGAACTACTATTTTTGAAACTAGCTAGTTTTAAGTTTAGTGAGCTAATTTTAGATTGTAGTTTGATACATGATTCAAATTCAAGACTTATCTCTTTGTTTCTTTCTAGTTGTTCTATCTTTGACTTAAGTTTGCAAGCATCCTTTTTCAATGATTCATTTTTAGCTTTTAGATGTTTGTTTTTGTTAATGATCTTAAGACTAATTTTGCAAAGTTTATCATATTCATTTTACCATGATTCATTATCTAATGAAAAAATACTATAGTAAGGAGTATCATATAGTACCTTATTAGTGTCATGTGCCATGAGGCAAATTTCATCCTTGTCTACGTTACCATCGCTATAACAATCGACAATGAACGTCTTTTGATCATTGAAGGAGTGTTTGGGACAATCACTAATGAAGTGATTTGGATCTCCACACTTGAAACATCTTTGATCATCTTTCTCCTTTTTGTCTTCTTTTACTTTCTGGAAGTTCTTTTTGTCGTCATGAGGTTGGTGGACAAACTTTCCTCTTCTTCTATAGAGTTTTTTGAAATCTTACCGCCATGGCATGTTCTTCATCATTGCTATCTGAAGAAGTTGCTTCTTCTTCACTTAGGACTTTTCTTGCTTTGAGAGCAAGTGATTTGTACTTTTCTTTCTTGCTCTTATAGATCTCTAAGTCCTTTTCAAATACTACCTCATAAGCTTTTAGATTGTTGATAAACTCGTCTAGAGGTAGTGTTGATAATTCCTTAGAATCTTCTATTGCCGTAAACTTCGGATGCCTTTTGGTGGGAAGAGCCCTTAAGAATTTCCTAGCATGATTACGACTTGAAAAGGATTCATCAAGTACTTTTAGTCATGTAATAATAGTATTAAATCTAGCAAAATCATAATCAATAGTTTTATCATCCGCGATAATGAATTCTTCATATTTTTTGAACAAATAGATCTATTTGGTTATCCTTAACTTGTTTGTTACCTTGATGGGTAATTATTAAGGATTTCCAACTATCTTGAGCCGTATCACACATGAAAATTCTTTCTTATTTCTTTTTGGGTAAAGCATTGTATAAAACTATTTTTGCTTCATTATTTTGGAAATCATTTTCGTATGGTTTTCATCAATATATTCATAAGTGATGATTACATCCTTACCATCTTTATCTTTTATGGTAGGTTTGTAATTACCATAAACTATAATATACCAAAGATCAATATCTTTAGACTTCACATAAGTTTCAACACGGTTTTTCCAATATATAAAGCAATTAACCTCAAAGAGAGGTGGTCGTTGCATAGATTTACCCTCTTTGTTGTTTTCCAAAACCATAATCGTTTTATAGATTTAAAATACAATATATTTTAAAAACTTTGGTAACCTTGTTCTTGATACCAATTGTGGAAAACTAGAAGGGGGGGGGGTTGAATAGTTTTCTTGTTTTAAAAAGTGTTTTTCAACGTTTTGTTATGATCTTATGTAAAGTTTGAGCAATTTGATGTTGGATGTA